>PVKA01010342.1:0-37730 GCA_004027165.1 Ctenomys sociabilis
CCCTGGGAAATGTATCTCAGGCACGACGGGCCTGAGGTTCTACACTCACTGACCTTTGATGCCCAGAGAATCGGGGAAATTCCCACTCAATCAGTGGGCTTTAGGTCAGGGGATCTGGGGAGGTGTTGGTGAGTGGGTCCTGAGGTTTCAGGCCAGTCACTGGCTTGGAGGGGTTGGGGACAGGGATCCGCGTAGCGCGCGTGGGAAGAAGCCAAAGGCTCTCCCTCAAACTCACCACACTCTCACTGATCTGGGAAGCCTGGTGAGTCCTGTAAATTCGCTCTCGCTGGGCGAGGTAGGCACGGGAACCAGGAGGCTGCTGGAGTCAGCCACTGTCTCAGGCTGTTCTCTGGCTGGTCGGGCGTGGGCGGGATGGAGGAGGATGGCGGAGTCGGCCGCGCTGTCTCTGGCTGGTCTCCTACCTTATATTTATAATGACATTATGTATATACTTTTTTTGGTAAGTTATCAGTGAGTATCCCTAGCTCCCAAAATATAAATTCAATGTGAGCAGGAACTATATTTTCCTTATTAACGTCTGGACCTCCAGCCCCTATGACACTATTTGGCATGCAGAAGTATCTCAAGAAATACCTCTTGAAAAACTACTTACCACAAGAAATGACTTTAAATTGGGCTTTAGTGAGTAAGAAGATGCCCTGGTTAAGGTGAATGGTCAATTTGATTGGCTTGGGTGCCACCCAGAGAATCTGAATGTGCTCCGTGGTCACATAGCATCTACATCCGGCCTTGCCTCCCTTTGGCTCCAGTATTCTTCTTACTCTCTGCCGCTTCCTGGCAGCTAACAGCTGAGCGGCTCTTCCACGACCACTCTCCTGGTAGTTCAGCCTCAGATCCTGGTGAATACCCTCTGAACTAGTGAGGGAAATAAACCACTTGCTCTAAGCTGTGGGCATGTGGTCCCCAGATGGGGAGAACTAAGATGGAAAGGGTTCGATAGGCAAGAAACGAGTGGAAGAACATTATTGAGCGAAGAACCTGTTCCAATGGAAGCATGAAAGTTGCTAAGAGCAGAATAACTGAGGTAACAAAGTAAGTACAACATGGGGAATGAAAGGATTGGTGGAATTTAACTTTTAAAATTAATTTTATGAAAGAAAATGTTTACAACAACAGTATTATATTTCAGGTAGCTCTGTGATGTTTACAGAGCATTCTGAGTATTTTTAGAGTGATCCAAATCCCAAGTGGATAAACGGCAAAGCAAAGATGCACCATATTTGTTAGCATCACGAAGAGTCAATTAAATCTAGGAAGCAGATAAGTTGGGGAGATGAAGGGAGAGGAGAAAGGTAGGCTGAAATAAGAAGTCAGGACCCTGCGCCAGTTGTGTTTCCCGCAGTTTTGTTTCTTGAGTGTCTGTCTAGGAAACCCACACTTTGCAAGACTTCAGTGAGGTCAGCTGGAGCGGGTGCTCTTCCAGGAAGCAGTCTTCCCACCTTAGAGAATGCGGGCAGGAGGCTCGAGGGAGCATTTCAGCTTCTGCTAACTACTGTTCTGAGACGAGATTTCGTCTTGATGGCAACTTTCTATCATCTATAGAAATTCTTTGAATCCAGAAAAGGCCAAAAACACCTCCAGTGGGATTCGGTAGTGGATTTCAAAGAAGAACAAACTGTTGTTTTCTTTCTCCATTTCCAAACATCTCCAAAGTCTGATTGCTCAATGGTGAATGAAAAATGAAGTATATCATTTCGGAAGCAGCATTTTTGAGTAGTTTGTATGGAAACCATTCCTCTAGGACCTCGCTGGCTTGCAGGGAGTGTTTGCCTCTCAGTGCTTCTCATGGTGCGGCAGGGGCTACAGTTCTGGCCTCTGTCTCACCTCAAGTTCACCACAACTCTTGTCCCAGTAACCTGCATGCAGCCCCGGAGATGTGGCTGCAGACCCAGAGTAGCTTTACTTTGGTGTCAGTCCAAGGGTCAGCTGTATTTCCCCAGCCCGTTTTCTAATATAAAAGTGAAATCTTGGGCCAGCCAAATAGCCCAAAGTGGCTATTTGGATAAAGGCACCACCTGCTTTGCAGGGGTCAGGGTTTCAATACCCAGGCCTACTGTGCCAGGCCCGCCCCTGGGATGCACAGGGATTGAGACTGGGCATGGTGTCAGGCACCTGTAATCCCATCATTTTGGAAGGCTGGCTGCAAACAGATAACTACAAGTCTGATCTAGTAGTGAGAACCTGAACAGCTTGTAAACCCTTCCCTAAAATACAAGAAGGAGGGGGAAGGAGAAGGGGAGGGAGAGAGGGAGGAAGAGGGAAAGGGGGAGGGGAAGAGAGGGGAGGGAGAGGGGGAAGAAGACCCAGTGACCTACATTTTTATAAATTACCACCTTCTCAAAATGAAAAAGGATTTTTTTTTCCAAATATATAACTACTTCTAGTCTTGCCATCCGGCAGGACTGAGATGACAGCAACTACTGAAGAAAGAGGCCAACACAGCAGCCCACTGACCACAGAGGCCAGAAAGTATAAAAGACAGACACTCTTGTAATGTTGTCAAACAAAAACTTGTGAGAGACTACTTTGAAGATAATAATACACATTGTATTAAAAAATAAAAATATAAAAAATAAAAAACAAAAACTTGATGGAAGCACATGCCTCCCAGGCTCCAAACTCAGTACAGAGACCTTATTGCAGAGAATAAAAGTCCCTGGAAGGAAGAACAAAGACCAAGGAATGGCCTGAAGAAAGAGAGGGGCTTGAAACAGAGATGTTCTCGCAAGACCAGGAACAAAATTCATCACCAAACAAACAGCACAAAGGAGCGATAACTACAAAACACAAATGCAAAATGACTGTGACACGTTGGGCCAGGAAGCGAGCATGACAATATTTTCTCATAAGATGATCTGCTATTTCATCACCATATGCTTGGGGAAAATCCAATATGCTCCTGACAGACTTCAAGCATTTTTTCCCAAGATGCTTAAAGCTTTAGGGAATATGTCAAAGATATTTAGCACCCATTGCATTTTTGAATATTACACATTGGTAATTCTCCGGCTCATGAATTTTAATAATACCACTGTAATTCAGCTTGCCAATCATCCTCTAGGCCCTAGACACTAGGAACATGTAGCAGCCAATTCTGTTTTGGTTCTGTCCTAGGGTACTGCTGACACTCAGAGGGAATATATATATATATATTTTTCTTTTCATTTTACTTTCTTCCCATCTCATACATTACATATGCATGTGCATTTTGTTATATACATACATATTCATATATACATATAGAAAATATGCTAAGACTTGGAATTAAAACATTAATTGAATGATTATTTCAAAACACTAGTTGATCACATTTATTTCAACACACAGCTCACTGGTTTAGAAAAAGGAGTCAACTTCAAGATTTAATGACTTTCATTGCACAGGCACAATTTCTAACCACTAACACAAGTGAGAACGCAACAGGAGGGTGAAAGGTGCGCTCTGTGCCACTTGCTGGGGACGCTTCCTTGCGGAGGACTTTAGGACTTCTCGCTCACGCCTGCTCCTTCTAGCTCCTTCCCAGACTCCTCACAATGTCTGGATCACCCCTGGGCTGTTCTAGCTTCAACAAAAATGGCTTTAGCATACCTGGGAATATGCTCAGTGACCAACTTCTCTAAGGAAATACAGATGCTCTTCGATGGGTTTTGTCCGGTAAAGACATCATAAGTTGAAGATACATTTAATACACATAAATTGCTAAGCACTATAGCTTCGTCTAGACTATTTGAAATCTCATATTATTTACAGAACTCCCACATCTCAAAGAACCCCACTAACAGCACAGCCCACTACAGAGATCTGCTGCTTCTGACTATCTCAGGGGTGCCTGGAAGCTGGAGTTCCCACAGCCGCAGCCTGGTGATGTTAGCCCAGGAAAAGACCCAAATTCAACACCCAAAGCACGTTTTCCGTGCTTTCAGACTTCCATAAAATGGAAAGGTTGGGCCCTGAATCATTACAAGTAGGGGACTGCTTATCCATAAATACTGAAGTGGATGCTGTACCATTCACACTAGTGTCAAACTGAAGTAATTTTTTTTCTCTTTCCCTTTATTCTTTTATTTCGCTGAATCACACTTATTTCATCCTTGCACCCACACTTCAGATGTGCCTGGTGGCAATTCTTCTGTCTTCCTGCCTCACCCTTGCCACGTACTGAGCCCCACTAGTTCACTGACCTCGCTGGCCTTTATCTTCCTCCCCTCTCTTCCCCAACTGTGTCTTGCGCCACTATAGCCTCTCTGCTTCCTGCCTTTTTGCTCTCTCCAGTTCACTCCTTTTGCTGACATGGGTAGATCTTTCTAAAGTGTCGCTTTCTTCTCTGTGCCTCTCTGCTTCACAGCAAAGGCACCCACTATTACAGGCTAGAGCACAAGGCCCCCTGTCCAAGCCAGGGGCAGAGGCCGCCCCCAGTCCCTGCTGGCAGCTGCACACTCCCCTACCTTGCAACATGAGTGCTTTTGAACTCAATTCATTCCCTTCTCACAGTCTGAAAGGGTGCGCCCTCCTCCCACACCTTCTTCTCTTTCCACCTTCTCTGTGGTTCTAATGCGCTTCCTGCGTCCACCTGGGCCCAGACCATTCAGCCTTCACCACGTCCTGACTCTAGGTATCCTTGGTCATAGATCTAGCCATGGCTGCACTGCAGATGTATCTTTTATTTTCTCCTAATACCCATGAACCTTCTGAAGGTAGGTATTTTTCAGGAACACTTACTAAAGACCTGCTATGTGCAGCACCCTGTTCCGCATTCTACCAAAACTAAGAAGGTTTCTCCATTTTCAGCATTCCGTGACCACAGATAATGGATTATGCACATTTCAAGTGAATGGACTTGCACAGCTTTCAGGTTGTGGAAATCTCTCCTTTGGGGCTCTGGGTTACTGATCTAACCTCAGTGGCTACACAGCACAGCCTGAAGGCCCATCTGAGCCCATCGGGGCTCTTCCTTCCAGTGTGTTTTTTTATCTCTACTGTCCTTTCTATCTCCCTTCGCCTTCTTTGTACCTTTTTTCAAGCCCTTTTCTAATTCATATGCTCTAAGGCAGGCTTCTTAAGCTCATTAGAAATTAATCTTTTGGCTCTGATTGACAACTAAGGGATTCTGCTATGACTTAAATCCTAGCGTGTGAAAACTCAAACAATTTTTCAACGTACATTTTTGCTTCTCAGAAGTCAGTCTGGTTTTTTTTTTTTTTTTTTCCATGTCTTGTGGTACAGGCAATTGAAACAACAAGGCAAATGACATCTTAACACTTGGAAAAATTAGCTATTAATGAAATGTTGGCTAATACATAGAAATGCAGATTTCTTGGTATGTTATAGGTACAACACATGCATTGTGAACCTATGTTGCACACATAGGAAGCCTCATCTTCTTCAATAGAAAAGGGAATGTAAAAACCTAGATTTTATGATTGCTACATTACTTTTTCAAGAAAATTATATATTAAAGTCTTCCAAAAGTTCTTTAGTTACATGACTCATTCATACTTATTAAATTCACTATTTGCCTTTTCTCAGATTGAAATATAACATAAAAAGCAATGATTTACTTTTCAAAGGTCAGAACAATTTTAATTGCTTTTTAGAATATGATGATCTTAGCTCAATCAAGTAGTATTAATTCTGTCTCTCTGTGCAACTAATTTAATAACCCTTTTAGCCTGTGGATGCAGAAAGTAGTTCAGTGCTTTTGAAGATTAGTAACCAGAACCCCTTCAATTCCCAGGAATGACCTGATTAGGTTGATTAAAGCTCTCTGGATGCCTTAGCCATCTTGCTGAGGAGCAGCCGTTGTGTGATTACCCAGAGCAGCAATACGTGCCTGGCCTAGTTCTCCTAACGTTATACTTGGGTCACATTGCTTAAAGCCACAAAATTTTTTTATTTGTTTTGTTATACTTTATCAACAATGAAAAAGAAAAACACTGTTTTAGGAAAAGAAAATGTTCATCTCCGTAGACCGACTTCCCTTCATGGCTCTGAGCTACCTACTTCCACACTGGCCTCTAATAATGAGTTTCTTCAGACCTTACCTTCCTCTGTCCTACTTCATCGTTTTAAGAAATAAATTCAGAGTCACTAACATTGGATCATGTCGCAGTGTTATGGGTTGGATCATGTCCCCCTGGTTTATACGCTGAGCCTCAGCCCCCATCCCCAAGAGTATGACTATATTTGGAGATAGAGTCTTTAAAGAAGCAATTAAGGCAAAATGAGGTCATGGAGGATGCCCTAATCCAAAATGACAGTTATTCTTAGAAGAACAGATTATAACACAGAGATAGGCCCGCGGGGAAAAGGCCATTGGAGGATACAGGAGAAGGCTCCATCTGCAAAACAAAGAGAAAGGCTTCAGGAAGCCTGCCAACACCTTGATCATAGTCTTCTAACCTCGAATTTGGATAAAACTGTTTCTGTTGTCTAAGCCATTTGGTCTATGGTCCTTAGTTATACTGGTCCTAGCACACCAATACACGGAGCCTTGACACTTGCCAAGCATGTGACTTCTCTGTAATGGCGAAGGACTGTGGCCACTTTAAAAATTATTTGGGCAATTAGAAAAACATGAACTAAACAATTTTCTTACAAAATACATTGCTAGAACTTTTCAAATTTGTAAAAGTCAAATAGCATTGTTGTACATTCTCTAAATGGAACTCCATATTAGTATGCTATTTAAAAAGATCAAATTTCCAATCACAATCTATTTTAAATATAATCTTGGACCATAGATTTCTAGAGTTTTACCCTTGTTCTATAATTTTGATTTTTTGCTTTGAGAATTAAGCCACAGGAAGCTGGCTTAAAATCAATAACTGTTCAATTAAAGATAAATTGTCCCAGCTTTTGGCATCTTGATGATTTCCATCTTCTTCTAAATTGAATTAATTTTATGAGAACAAATTACTTATCATTAAAATCAGCACTCATACTTTCAATTTTTCATTCTATGCCTTTTACCAAATAAGTGCAAAAGTGAAATAAAATTCAAATTATTCAATAAAGCACTGCTATAAAGATTAAAGTGGAAGATGCTGCCAGAACTTCACTATCAGTTAAGAGGCAGCTCTACCAGACTGAAAATATCAATTTGCAATCCCAGATTCAAAGATTCAAATTCAGCCTAGAAAAGATAGTTGAGTGCAGTCATGGTATGTATGTGAATATTGGCTCTCCATTGGTTGAGTTACTTTCTCTCCGTCCACAGTAGCTATTCTTCTTGCTGTTGTTTTTATACAGTTATTGCTACTTATATCTAAGTGTGTCCTAATCGCATCATATGTATGAAAGATCACAGGGCTTGCAGTGTAGAGTAGGAGTAATTCATGGAGAACTGGCTTTCTCCAGGTGCAAGACTAGGTCATAGCAATATAAGAATGGGCAAGCCAAGTCTGTTGAGCTGCCCACAGCCCCATAGACAATGCACAGGCATGAGCAGATTGACCTAATGCAGCAGGGCAACAGAGATGTGCCTGGAGTTCTCAAACTTCACCCAGCTTTCTATTCCCTGGAGAAAGAATTACAAAAGTAGAATCAGGGTACACATCAAAAGGGCTCTTATCAATGGCTTGCCAAATAGCTGAGTGGATTAAAGCACCTGCTTAGGCAGACACAGAGGCCAGGATTTGATCCCTGGCCTGCCATGCCAGCCCCACCCCTGGGGTGTGCTGAGACCATGATTGAGTCTGGGCGTGGTGACACACACCTATAATCCCAGCTCTTGGGAGGCTGCACACAGGGGGATCACTGAGTCCAATCTATGTAATGAGACCTTGTAGACCCAGTACTAAAACAAAAAAATAAAAAAAGGCTCTTAACAGGGCACAAGCCACCTAACATCCCTGTTCCATCTCAGTGGAACACAACTCCGATGTGTGCTTTACATTTTTCACCCCTTTCATGATCAGTGATGATTAATATTCTTTCCGTCACTGTACTAATATTCATACTCTTGTGCAGGTAAAGGTTTTCAGATACATTGCTTCTTTTAGGCTCAAGACATTGAGTTTGAGAGTCATATGATCATGTTCCAGGTGAGAAAAATCAAAGTTCAGAAATGCTGCATAACCTGACAGAGCTTATGTGATAAAATAGGTTACTACCTGCAATGATATGAATGTTGGTAGAACCCCAGCTCACCCCTGCTCATTTGTCTACTGAAATTGAATCCCTAAAGCTATTGTGTTAGGAGATGGGGTCTCTGGAGGATAATTAGGACATGAGTAGAAGTCTCATGAAGAGGGTTAGTTTCCTCACAAAAAGTTCAGGCAACTGGAGTTCTCTCTTCCACCATGGGAGGATACAGTGAGAAGGCACCATTTAGAAATGCAATAATGAACCCTCACTAGATACTAAGTCTGTTAGCAGCCCGATCTTGGACCATGCAGCATACAATACTGTGTTACAGCATCCCGAATGGATAAAGACCTTGCTCTGATCTCTGCCCTCCCTCTAGAAAGTCACTGGGTACCAGCCCAGCATATTTCCTGCTGTATCACTATGGTATGCGTTGTCATCAAAAAACAGCTCTCCTTCATAAAATGTGGGGTGGTAGAGTGGACCACAACAGTCCATGCTATTCTCAGATTACCAAGACTCTGCAAACAATTCAGATTAATCACAAACTCACACCATGCAATCACCAGGGGAATCTTAAAAACCATCTGGTTTGGCTTTCCACATTTGATGTACAAAAACCGAAGGCCAAAGAATAAATGCTACGTACAAAGTCACTTTAGAAATAAGTTCAGAAGTTAGGGCTAAAACAACCAGTTAGGACTGCCCATCACTGAGTAACTGTCAACTACAGACTTGAGAAGAAATACGTGCAGCAATTTAGACGACAAAAACTCCACAGCCAGAGACTGGGTTGAAATGGGTGCTCCGTGATACACAGCAGCTGTTGCTTACGCTTTCTGTACTAATTATTCTCCTATAAAATGAGAATAATAATAATAATACCAGCTCTGACAGTTAAATGAAATGATACTGCTGAAGCACTGTGAGTCATACTTGGCATAGTAGTCAGAGAAGGGAAGAGTACATGCTTGCCATTTCACCACTCATGCTACAGATGCCATGCAGACACTATAGCCATTGCCATGGGAGTGACACAGTCTTACAGTTGTTGCTTCACCAGTCCCATTGTGGGCTTGTGCAATAGGTCTTGGCAAGTCACAAAGGATAATCTGCAGTGACTGCCTTTCGGATAACTATTCCAAATGTAAAATATTTACAGATAGAAATTTGCTGACCCCAGGGAAATGCCAGGTGTTGAGAACAGAGTGAATGTGCAGCCAAGGCAGCGTCACTTCTAGATGGACAGTGGCCACTAAAACCCTCCTAATGGGATGGCCATGGACTACTAAATTGAAATATTCAAGATAGAGAGAAATGCCCTGGGTATCTGTGTACAACTCAGCTGCTCAGCCTTTTCCAATTATTGTGCTCAGCGTTGGATCCATTTCACTCATGCACTACAATCACACATAAATTAGCACCTTCTTTTCTTAGAGTGAAAGAGTCTATATTTCTGACATGGCCAGAGGAAACAAAACCATTTTAGTTTTAAACTACCATTGTTTTTGGTTCCTGTGTCCACAAAACCATAATGAGATACATACAGAATATATGATTTTAGATCTGTTGTTACCAGAGCATTTTCTTTCAGGAGAAAAAAGAAATACAGAGGAAATTACTATACAAATAATTGTGTCCCTCTGTCTACAATGCTGGTAATCACTGGGCACAGCACTTTGGAATTCCCTTGGCTCTGCCCCATGGACACCAGTGTGTCTGAAAAGCCACATGTGTCTCATGACCTCCTCGAGTGGACAAAGCTGGTTTAGGTGAATTTGAAGAGCAAGGACTTCCTGGGCATCACAGACTTTATGGGTTTTAGTTACTCATTTATAAATTCAGAAATTTGGACCAAGAGATCAAATAGACATTCTGAGAATATTGTAGAAAAAAATCTGTGACATAGATTTGGTTGAGGTCAGTGAGGCTGGATCTTTCAGTGTAAAGGTAGCAGAAGTGCAGAACCCTAACATACTGGGAAGCTATTTCTGAACCTTGACACATCTTCCTATTCTGTTTTCACTTGCTTGAATTTGTGGTACAATACCTTCTTGATCTAAAAAGAGAGTAATGTTTTCAATTGCATATATATATATATATATATATATATATATATATATATATATATATATATATATGGTGAAAAGATTAGAAACAATGATACAATTCTTGTCTTGCTTTAGGCAAAAATAAGTAAATGTGTGTAAATAAAGTTCAGGTAAGGAAATGATGGAATAAATTCAATTCTTTCTTCTCTTTTTGTTTATTAAGTTAGTGGAATGGGTCTATCTTCCCTCCAAACCTGTAGAGTAGTCACATACCCACAGCAATGGGAGCTCTTATAGTCCATGATTCTGAGGGGAGGAAGAAATGTGTCCGAGGGAAGCATTTATGAACCACAAGCTCTGTGGGGCACAGCTTGGGTAGGGCTTTCTTTCACCCTTTTGGCCCCCCTTTGATGGAGCCAGCCACAATCCCTGCAGACCCAAAGCTGAGCCTGGAGGTGTAGGCCTTGTGATTCTTGGAATTGAAGTGGGCACTGCTAGAACATTCGGGCACCACAAAGGTAGAACTTGGCCACCTCAAATAACCCCACCACCACCCCAGCCCTGAGAAATGCCACATGTCACCCTGCTTTTTAATTGCAGCAAGACAGAAGTTGCAGGAGAAGAGTCTAGAGCTTTCTAAATGCTGCAGGGTTTAGGAGGCTGCCAAGCTGCTCAAGGAACCACTGTGAAAATAAGCACTTGTCTCCCTAAAGAGATTTCTTTGAGAAATAAATAAAGGCCATGAATAGCACCCGCCCCAGTTCCCACCCCTGAAGCCTAGAGTGTTTCTCCTTAAGGTCCACCATCAGCATAAAACTGGTCACATTTTCATTTTTGTTTTGGCTTCTGGCAAACAAGGACTCACATTTACAGTTCATTTTCATTAACCTTGAAGAGTTCTCTTGCCTAAATATTTACTCTAGTTCTTTACCTGGCCTTGTCTTTTCATATTTATGTATTCTCAAGTACCAACTTTCAACTACTTTATACTAGCTTAGAAATTATATATGTTCACTGACAAACCCCATCTCTGTGTTACCAATAGGCAAAGTAAATATTTCACATGTTTGGTCACTCTTTTCAGTACCTGACACAGTTGTCAGCTGTTCACTTTCATCACTACTCAGTATTTCTGTTTGGGGAGTGGTCTCACTATGTAGTCCATACTGCCACTGCACTTCCTACGAGGCCAAATCTGGTCTCAAACTTGCAGCAATTCTCCTGCTTCATTCTCCTGTATCCTGGGATTACAGGCATGAACTACCATGCCTGGCTTCATCATGCTTATTTTTTACATTATGAGTTCTATTAATTGTATTAAAGATTTTTCCTGCGTTCAGTCAACAGATCTTTTCTGAGTGTCTACTATACACCACACATCATTTCCTTACCTGAATTTTAGTTACATGTATGTACTTATGTTTGCCTATAGCAAGACAATAAGAATTGCATCAGAGCTTCTAATCTTTTTTCTTTTGGGGGGGGGGGCAGAACCAGGGGTTGAACTCAGGCCTTGTGCTTGCCAGGCAAGCACTTATTCTCACCAGCCCCAAAGCTTCCAATATTTTCCGCTATGCCATATGCTATGGAGCAATTGCAATGGAAGCCACACACATAGAGTCTGCTTCCAAGAAGATGATGCAACCGTCACATGCAACAACACTCAGGTCACTATCTTCAGAAAGGACAAGGACAAAGTGCAGCAAGATAGAGAAGCCCTGGAGCCAGCCAGATAGCTCAGTAGACTAAAGTGCCTGCTTAGGCAGGCTAAGGGACCAGGGTTTGACTCCTAGCACGCCATGCCAGCCCCATCCCTGGGCGTGGTGTTGCATACCTGTAATTCCAGCACTTGAGAGGCTGGAAACAGGGAGAATCACTATGAGTATGTCTGATCTGTGTAGTAAGATCCTGTAGACCTTGTACTAAATAGATTTTTTTAAATGACAACAACAAGAGGAGCCCATGACAAACACAGGATCACAGAGTCCTGAGGATAGGCAGAGAAATGTGTACAAGACTTTGTGGTGAGGGCTTGCAAGGGGAATAATACAGGACACATAATTTATAGAATTACTTTTAATCATCATCCAAAGAGACATATGCATAAAGAGTGTAGTAAATCTGTCCACACACTAAAGTCCACCTGAGGACCCAGATCCACAATAGTGTCTTGCATGAGTCCAGCTGAAGACCTAGTACCCGTGGCAATACTATCCACAAGTCCAACTGGTGGCCAGGAGCCCGCAACAATGTCTCATGCAAGCCTGTGCCATGAATCTGCAGTGGCACAGGCTTCTCATGCAGCCCAAAGGTCAGCTGTGGGAGGTAGAATGTCAGTGCCAGCAAGATGAAAGCCCTATGCTAGCCAAAGAGGGACCTGAACTGGAGCCGGGAAATGACACTCAAGGTAAGAACCAGAGCTTCCACAAAAGGTACCCCAGCTGTCCTCAGCAACAGTGAAGTCCTGAGCTCCTCCTCCAATGAAGAAACCAGCCACATTCATATGAGGAAAGTCAGTGTGACATCTTCTCCAGGACACTGAACAGTGGACCTTCCCCTCCAGAGCCAGGAAACAATGCTCAGAGGAAGACCAGATCTCCCCAAGATGAACCATAGCCATTCTTAGCAACAACAAGGTCCCACACCTCTCTGATGATGATAACAGACAAGTTCATCAGGAAAGCCAGCATGACAAGCCTCTTAGGACAAGCAGCAACCCAGGAGAACCAAGAACTCCCAGAAGCTTCCCTAACAACACTTAAACTTCTTTCTCTCCAGTTCTTCTTTTTATTTCGTTGGCAACAACCCTCAGGTGGGCTTCCCACACTGAGCACCATCCTGTTCGGTTCAGGTAGCTATGACAAGTTGACCACCAGTTGTTAGTCCACAACAATGACCCAAGGGTGGAAAGTGTCAAGAGTAAGAGTGGAATCTTAGCAAATGAAAAGGCTTCTGCACAGCAAAAGAGACATCCAATAGAGTGAAAAAGAAGCCTATGCTAAGGGAGAAAATATCCAATAAAAATGGGCAAATGAAGTAAATACTTGTCAGAAGCACAAATTACCAGTAAATGCACGAAGAAATGCTCAACATCTCTGGTCATTAGAGAAATGCACATTGAAACAATGTTGACATTTCATTTTACATCAGAAAGAATGGCCTTCATCAGGACCTCGAATAACAACAAAACCTGGTGAGGCTACAGGAGAAAAGAAGCCTTCTCCATTTTTGGTGGGAATGTAAACTAGTACAAGCACTATGTGGATCTTTAAGGAACTAAAACTAGAAATTCTATTTGACTCAGCTATTCTGCTCTTCAAACGAGTTAAAGGCATCATTTTTTTTTTTCATTTACAAAACGTTTATTTAATGTTTGAACTTTTTCCTCTTCAAAGCCTTCCATTCACCTTCCTGTGTAGCCAGTCTGTTAAAGAGCTGTTTTACCTTTCGTTTTCTTTTCTTTTTTTAATTTTTGTTTTATTGAAGTACAAATATCAATGAGACAGTTTTAAGATACCTTGACAACATGGATTTCATAAATTAATACACTGCAAACTGTTTTCATAATGTTTTGGTATCATATAAGGTGCATACATGATATTATACTTACAGACATTATTATACCATATGTCTCTTATCATTAAATAAAGAGTGTGTTGCTGTTTGCGTATCTTATTTTTTATACCTGGATTACATCAAAGATTCAATAATTAATACTTTCTACCTTGTTATTTTCCTAGTGGTTGTCTATAGTACTAGAAGCCGACATAATATCCTGTCCAACCACCATTAGTGCAAATCTTGCCTCTCATAGGATTATGTAGAAGCACAGCATTATCTATCCCACCTGTACTGTCCATACACACACATCATGATTCTTCCTTTCTATACCTCTTCCTTTGTCTACACCTATCAGAGATGGGCACTCCATTGTCATTCAACTAACTTAGGTGCCTGAACTCGACAACACAGTCCTACACAGCCCAGCATTCCACAACAATAGTGAGTTATCTGAAGAAGTTGTCGACCATAGCCATTTACAGCTCCGCTTAATAATATGGCCCGCAATGTATACTTCATTTTTGTACTTTTCTGCTGGATGGCTAAGACCTAGATAGAGCAAGACTCATATACCAACACATGTACTTTATGTTTCTTATGAGGTCAGTGAAGTCCCCTCAGGGTTTATCTTGTAGTCTACTTTTCGCTTTCTTTCAGCATCCCGTTCCATGATCTCAGAGAACTGCATCCTGGCCAAGAACAGGTTGTCTTTTCAGATCTCCCGAACAGCACCTTTAAACTCCTGCTCGTGTTTGTGGATCAACAGCTTCCTCTCCTGCTCTTCCTTGGTGCTGCCTTGTTTCCTTCCGAATTCAAGGGCTTTCACCAGCAGGGGATGATCAGCTTCCGGGGGACTGGCTCGCTTTTCTCACAGCTCGGTGGCTGATAGAGCTGCTTTTGGTTTTCCATGCAGGTCAGTATGCTCAGAGACAGCTCTTGCAGATCCAGGGAGTGGCTGCACTCTGCCCGGTGCCCCATCAGGAGTGTGAAAGCATCATATTAAAGTGATCCAGGTACATCCGTGTTCATAGCAGCACATAATAGCACAGGATAGCTACATCTTGGAAGCAGCCTATATGTCCAACAGCAGATGAATGGGGAAAGAAAATGTGATAATTACACATAGTGGAGTAGTACTGTGCCCTAAAGAAGGGTAGAGGGCCTGGGGAGATGGCTCAGTAGAATAAAGGCTTGCCTGCAAGGGCAGGATCCTGAGTTCAATTCCCAGTAGTGCAAAGAAAAGAAGGGTAGATTTCAGCCATTTGTAGGAAAATGAATGAATCTCAAGACCATAATATTAAGTGAAATAAATCAGGTGCATGAGCTTAATTATGACTTTTCTTTTATGAGAAGCCCAGCATATAAAGACCAAAATATAAATGAAAGATAAGAAATAGGAAGATTGCTCTTTCTCTAAAATTTATTTTAAAGAGAGTGCAGTAATAATTGATATGACATTAGAAAGGGTACACGATTAGAAGACCAAGATGACAGGCATTCAAGCACGGCTTTTGTATTACACACTGCTGTCCTTATGTCACATTCTTTTTTTTTTTTTTTTTTTTTTTTTTTTTTTTTTTTTTTTTTTTTTTTTTTTTTTTTTTTTTTTTTTGGTGGAACCAGGGATTGAACTCAGGCCCTTGTGCTTGCCAGAGAAGCACTTATTCCACTGAGCCACTTCCCCAGCCTACACACTGCTGTCCTTGATGTAGTGGCTTAGATCACAAATGTCAACACACAGAGTTACCAAGATGAAAATTCTACATGTTAACTGCTATTTTCAAAAATGTTACCCTGTTTCTGTCTTTGTGTCTGATATTTGTTCTTGCTTTTGCTTCTACTCTTCAATATAAAATTAAATTAAATTTAAGGAAAAAAAAAGAAGATTCAGTACTTTTACACAATGGAGTATTATTCAGCTATAAGCAGGAAAAATCTGAGTCTTTTGTTGGTAAACGGTTGCAACTAGAGAACATACTCTTAAGTAAAATAAATCAGATTCACATGTGCAAAAAAAAAAAAAAAATGATCTTTCTCAGATGGGAAAAGCATCAAGAGATGAATGGAAGGGAAACAGAGGAAGGAAAGAGAATTAAGATGTGCTGTGGGCCTGTACCAGTGCTGCACAAGGAATGCAAGCATCATGTACTGCGAACATGGACCAGTGGAAAAAAGTTACAAGCTTATGGGCCTGGGCAGCTTAGAAGTTCGTTTAGATCACAGCCTCACAAATTTTCCAGAGCCCTGCTGCAGAAGCTCAGACATTTAAGCACAAAACTTAATTGAGAAAAATTGCTCTCAATCAAATTGCCTAATTTTTCCCCCAAAAGAAACAGATGAAATCATGCTGGAAAGAGAGATTGGCAAAATGAGTTTCAAATTAGTTATAGTGAAACAAAGCTGTGATTGGAAACTAAAACAAAGACAAGAAAAAAGAAACCGAGGCCATCAGGTGGGAAGGAAAGTGGCTTCGTGGTTTCTTTCTTACAAACCTAAAGGGAGCCCAGTGTGTCCGGACCCCAGGTCGCAGGACAGGGGTCGCACTTGAGGCCCACAGACAACCTCACCACAGCTTCTGCTCTGCCTCTGCAGCGGCACCAAGTGATTCGCTCAAAGTCTTCTACCAAGTGATAAAAATAGAAACCCAAAGTCAATCAAACAAAATTGAAGCAACTTATAACCAAAACGCAGTGCTAAAGGGTACCACGGAATGATCATTCCCTGGGTGTCTTTACACTCAAGCCGTATCCCAAGTCTCATGAACATCCCATTCGTGGCTCCTAAATGCAGTGTTATATGCCCTGGTTTACAAATGAAATAACTGATGCTCAGAAGAATCAGAAGATGGAGAGGTGGGTCAGAAAAGCAGTCAAACTGGTAGAAAAGGGAGGAACATTTAGTGGAAATTTTGTGCTGTCTCGCTGGTGTTCAGTGAGCCCCTACTTCTGTCTTCTGCCCTGGGTGTCGGGGAATGAATTAGTGGATGTCAAGCTGGCCCTGAGGTCCGTTCTTGAGGTGTGTAACCGCTAGCAGAGGGGACGTGCGAGGCAGATTTTACACCTTATTCTACTCAGTGAAGTCATTACCTGGATTATTCATGAACATGCGTGATCAACACTGGTTCTCTACAAGGGGAAGAAAACAAACGCCTTCCACTATTCAGAGGTAACTTGAAAATACAGTTGGGATAGATAACGCTGTGCTTCTACATAATCCTATGAAAGGCAAGATCTGCACTAATGGTGGTTGGACAGGATATTATGTCGGCTTCTAGTACTACGGTCATCAACTAGGAAAATAATTATTGAATTTTTGATATAATTCATGTATAAAAAATAAGATTAGTAAGCAGCTACACTCTTAATTTACTGATAAGAGACATCTGCTAAAATAATATCTGTAAATGTAATATCATGTATGATACCAAAACATTATGAAAACAGTTTGCAATGTATTAATTTATTGAATCTGTCTTGTTAAGGTGTCTTGACACTGTCTGATTGATATTTGTACTTCAATAAAATAAAAAATAAACAAATAAAAGATAGTGAAAATCTAGGTGAGCTTTGCTTTTACATACTTTGATTTTAGAAAGCTATCACTCTTAGGTGGAATTCGATGTTTTTTAATTCCATCTCCAATCCCAAGGGTAGGACGGGAGCTTGAAAAACATATAAAGAAAACCTTTCAGCTTTTTAGAAAAAAAGTGTTCTTCACTTTGTTCTTGCCCAATAAATAAATAAATAAATAAGATGTAGCTTTAAGCAACTGCATGAGATGAAGAGGATTTACTGAAATGGTACTCATGACATAAAGGAGAAAGAACCCCTTGTAAGAGAAAAGGGAGGCCTAGGAGGAGGGAACCTTGCGAGAAAGCCCCGTCCCTGCAGGACCTGAGTGGTCACCTCAGGCCCTCAGCAGCCAGGGTCTGAAGGTGCCTGCCAAGGAGCCACAGGACCTGGATATGCCCCTAAAAGGAACTGTCTTCCTTCTGCAATGCAGCACAGAAGCTTTCATGGAATCCCTCGGTGTCAGGGAAACCAGCAGAAAACGGAAGGTCTCTGGTGCCCCTATATCTCTGCTCCTGCTACTGTCCATGTCGTCCTGTCCCCCACTCCTTCTCCTCACACCTCTGCGGGAGAACACGGTGTGAGGTGAAGGTGGGGAGGAACAGGACAACATGGGCAGTAAACCTCTTTGGTCTTTTGGCCTCAGTTTACCCACCCACATTCACACGATGTGAGTTTTATATTCTGAGACAACAGTTAATTTGCCTCATTAATAACCCTTTATCTAATTTTCACACAGCTGTTTCTACAAGGTCATGTACTGCCAGCCGGGCCACTTGTAGATTCACCTCCCCAGGTCCCACAGGCTGCAGCCCAGGGCAGCAACGTGGGGACCCACTGTGGCTCTGGGATTGGATGACCTGGGATGGACGCCTAGCTCTGTCTCTTACCTGTTGTGAGATTTGAAGTGGAAACTTTTTAAATCTCCTCTGTAAACAGGAGATAACTCTACCATCTCTCTCACTGGGCTGTTATGATGAGATGAAATAACACATGAAAGAATTTAGGGCTATCTTTGGTCCTCATAAGTGCTCCATAAATATTAACCGTCATCGTTATGCATTTCCACATGGCCATGAGCAGACCCATTGCCTTGACGGGGAACTTGGAGCCAGAGGAAGTAGCAGGGACAGGTTCAGTTCATGGTAGACAATGTCTTCAATTCCTCAGCTCTGCTTCTCAAATCGGACCAACTGGGTTTCTCCCCCAGCCATGGGAAAAATGGAGAGAAATTTGTTGGAGGAGTATTTTTCTCTCTAAATCATTTTTATCTGGCCATTTTAAGAGGAATTATCTGATAGAGTGAGAAATTATTATTAACTGTTGTGTAAAACACAGAAACCCATCTCACCTAAGGCCACTGTGTAGTCTTTCACTCCTCCCAAACTGATCTAGGGATAAAGTGACCCTTCAATGGGACCCAAGCCTGGATGTGAAGCCACTGCACCCCACAGTGCCCCCCCCCAGAGGCACCATTCACTCTGTGCTTAAGACTATGACAATGCCCTGCACAAGCCTAGGCCTTCTAGAAAAATCTCACCAGGGAAAGGAGGTAGATTGGGCCCTAGATGCTGGGATGAGGCAGATTTGCAGACTGATGTTTGTTTAGAGGTCACTGTGTAGTTGCCATTAGTATAAAGTGCTAAAAATCACATATTAGATTATGATATCTCCTGCTTTGGATAGTTTGGTGGCACAAAATAGCAGCTTTCCTCCTTCTACAGCCCTTTCCTGGCCATCTGCCTCCTTCCTACCCTGGTGTAACATAACTTAGCCCCTCTGCCTCCTTTCAACACCCAGGCTCTTCCCAGCTCAGGGAGCCAGGGCCCTGCACCACCAACTCAGCATTTGATTCTTGCGTATTTCTTTCTTAGGATGATCCATAATTATGTACAAGCCAATTGAATTGTAAGGTCTCTGCTCCTGAAACATAAGCTTCATGCAGCAGGGGCCTTCTGCCGTCTATTTATTACTAGGGTCCCAGTGTTGAGCATAATCCTTAGTCTAGGAAAAGTAAAGCTATTCACATACTACAGAGCGTACCAATTATGCTGCATTCCAGAAGTAAAGTGTATCCTGTATTTCACAGTGAAAGAAAATGCAACAGGCTGATGTTGGTCCACATACAAACCTGCTCACGAATATTCATACAAAGTAGAAATACTTTGTCTAAACACCCCCTACAGGGAAGAACCAATAGATGAATGAGTAATCAAATTGCAGTACATCCACACAATCACATGCCATCAGCACTGAAAAGAAAGGAGTTACCAAGGCATGAAAAGACCTGAAAGAACTTTAAATGCATATTGTTAAGGGAAGGAGCCAGGCTAACAGCCCTAGTATGCAATGAGTAATTACAGTGTATTAGTATGAGGCGTGAGCAGAAAACACAATGGTTGTCTAACTGATTATAGTCCAAGACACATAACCACTGATCCTCCTCAAGATACTCCCTCTTGCTTTAAACACACGTATCCCATTGTTCTTGCCACTTTTGGAAGTGGTCTTGGAAATCCTCTTCCTTGTCTTTAGTACTCTATTGCAACCTCAATGGCCTGAACCCACTAAAACTGCTTACCTTTCATGGTCCCTTAGACTTTGGGGAAAAGCTGGAAGATTGCATGGTGCTAGACCTGGTGAATAAAGTGGATGATGGCCAATGTGATGTCTTTCTGAGCCCACTGTTCTGTTGTATAGCATTGACCTCAGTGTGCACCGTGTTTTGGTCACATGTTGTTCACTCATCAAAAGACTTGCAGAATGGCTTCAGGAAATGCCAAGAAGGATGGGTTTCATGTGTTCAAGTGAAGGTGGAGCATGGTCAGTGAGACCAATGGCAGTGTGTCTTTTATTGTAATTCATTTTAAAATCTAAACACTCCCCATCTATTTTGAGCAAACCTCATATCCAGGGGCTCACTGAACAAATGACCACACATTTTAGTAGCTTAACACAATAGGAATTTATTCCCTCACAGTTCTGGAGACTGAAAACCAAAAATCAGAATGTTGGCATGGTTATGCTCTCCTGGTTATGCTCTAGCTGGGCATCCTGGCTTCTGTCTGAGCTGCTGGACAGGCTGGCAGTCCCTGGTATACCAAGCTCCTAGCTGCATAACTCTAGTTCACTTCATTGGTGGGAGAAGGTTTTCTTGTGTCTCTTCTTTGAAGAAAACCACTTATACCATGGTAAGGGCCCACCCTAATTCCTCTAAGATTTTAAAATAATTACATTTGCAATTCCCAAATAAGGTCAGATTTTGAGGTACCAACGGTAGAAACTACAGCGTCCCTATTTCAGAGCGACAATTTGACTTCTCACATCCAACCATACACCACTTTGGAAAAGGCAAAATGACAGAGGCAGTAAAAGGATCAGTGATGCCAGGGGTCGAAAGATGGGGACCAAGAGGAAATCTGTCAAGGACAGGGCATTTTTTAGGACATAAAACAGCCTGTACAATGAAATATAATCCTGTAATGGTGCATATGTAGCCACATGCATTTGTCAAAAGCCTCAGAACTGTATAACATGAGTCCACCCTAATGTAACCCATCACATGTCATTAATAATAATTTTTCCATGGCATTATTTTACATTTCTGCAAATCTTTCACATCTGCTTTCATAGTAGACATTTAGACTCTCTTAATTGCCTCTGCTTTTAATCTGTTATGCAATATGTTACTGCGGGTGATGTACATGAATATCAGACTCACACAGACATGTACTCCAAAAGGCAAGGAGACTCGGTCGCCTTTGCAGCATCTGTGATTCTCTTCTCAGATATTAAAGCAAACCTCAGCAAGGGTTGGCTTTCTAGAAGGTTGGCTGGCAAGTGAAATCTGAAACTACCCGTCAACTCTTGCCTTCTGTTTCATCAGACTCCATTTTTTTCTTGCAAAGTAAAAAGCATATTAAAAATAAATGCAGCCACAGTGGTTTATCAATTATAACAAGTGGCACAACAATACAAAATGTTAATAACAGGATTTGAAGCTGTGTTAAGGGAGATATGAGGACTCTTTGTCTTTCCATTCAGTGTCTCTGTAAGCATAAAACTGCTCTTAAAAATGGAGCCTAATTATTAGGAAGAAAGCAGCAGGCCACATCTCAGACATCGTTTCTTCAGAAGACAAATAGGATATGCTTCATGCTTTCTTCAGTTCAAAAAAAGCTTCTACAAATGACCAACCCAGAAGAAAATGGCTCAAGAATTCTGGAGTTTTAAGAAAGCCATTCCTCCTTAAAGCATTATTTACTCCTTCGATGTAGTTTTCCTTTTTACTTGGCAATTATCCTGACTACAATTATCCCAGTGTTCCAATTACTCTGCGGAAAACTGGGAGAGCACACATAATCTGACCAGGAGCTGATCTTAGGTTACAGAGCTCTCCAGCCAAAGATTTATGCTGAAAGTTGCTGATTCTCTCTGGTCTTGGCAAATGATGCATCATGGATTTTAAGAAGCACAGCAGAGACTAATCAGGGTTACAGCAGCCTCCCTTTCTCTGTGGATCCAGCTTGCCTCACTTCAGTTAGCTGCAAGAAAACTAGGTCTGAAAATACTAAATGGCAAATGACCCAGGACCTCCTGACTCTGATGATCCATGGTAGCCTACCACCTCAGCACAGCACCTTTGTCATTCTCCTCACTTTATCACACAGAAATTGGGTCATCTCTTGCCATCCCAACAATAAGGGTGAGTGGACAATAAGATACTGTGCCAGTCAGCTCACTGCCACTGCAGTAAATGCCTGGGACAAGGGACTTTAAAAGCAAGAAGGTTCATCGTACCTTTTGGTTTCACAAGTTCCAATCCATGTTCAATTGACACTGTTTTTGTGGGTATGTGACAAAGTCACACATCATGATGGAAAGCTGGTGACAGAGCAGAACTGCTCACCTTAGAGTCAGGAAGTGAAAAACTAGAAGAGGAAGGGGCCAAGGTCTCACTGCCCTTAGGCATATTCCTCAGGGGAATATGCCTAAAGAAGGTTGTGCCAACTCCCAGAAGTGTCTGCTGGGAAATACACCATTACCACATTTAGGAGACACTTACTGCCCAAACTGTGGCAGAGACTCTAAATAAGAAAAAGGGAGGGAGGAAAAGGAGGGAGAGAGGGATGGAGAAAGTGCAAGAGGGCAGATTCACACACTGTTCATGGCAGGATATTATTCAGATGTTCTACTTTGTTATTGTGCTTATTAATCCTTACTGCACTAAATTTGTACATTAAATTTTACCACAGGTATATATATATATATATATATATATATATATATATATATATATATATATATAAAGGAAAATGTACACACAGGGTTTGGTAGCCTGGTGGTTTTGGAGGTCCACTGGGAGTTTTTCAGTAGGTCTCCATGGATAAAGGGAGTTACTGAAGCATGAATATATAATATATCAAACATACTAGAAAAGCAGAGGAGGCTCTGTCAGCAATTATGCCAGAATAACGGGAATAAAGCTCAGGCAGACTAGCACACGCAGCCACCTTAATCCAAGGGTCTGTGCTGGAGCTGTGGTCTGGCCAATTCTAGCTCAGCCACATCACTTACCCAAGTTGCAGCTGGACAGAAAAAAACTTGGAGGTAGAACTTTTATTCAGGGACATTGGCACCTGGTCTTCTTCTCTTCCTCTCCCTGTCACAGATGGAGATGTGGCTTTGCTAGGGTCAAGGACTAGGAGAACCAGATGTCTGTAACGGTCTTGCATGCTAAATGGCATGAAATCTGATTCATCCAGGAAAGGGTTGCAAACTCTCAGTTTCAAAGAGCATCGCTGCCATGAAACCAAGCTTACCACTGCTGGCCTTGTTCCTCCCAGTTCTGGCGTGAGAATGTATCCACTGGAGATGGGATGGGGCACCAGATGATATGCCGAGATGCATTTGTGCTTGGCACATGGGATTGAACAGTGGCCCAGCATCACGCAATCCGTGGACCCCCAGTATCTCCAGATGTGACCTTATTTAGAACGAGAATATTGCAGATGTATCAAATAAAGATGATATCATAATGAACTACAGTAGGCGCTATACTCAGTATTAATGATGTTCTTATAAGAAGAACAAAAGAGCCATAAACACACTGTAGAAAAGGCAATATAAAGATGAAAAGCAAGACTGGGATGATCATGATAAGTCAAGAAATAGCAAGAATACTTGGTCACCTCCAAAAGGCAGAAAGGATTCTCCCTTGACTCAAAGAAGGAACCAAAGGTTCCTAACACCTAGCATTTGGACCCCCAGCCTCTACAGCTATAGAAGAACTTCCTGCTATTTTAAGCCATCTGGTTTGCAGTCATTTGTTATAGTACCACTGGTTAAATCACTACAGTCAAACCTCGGTCTAATCAGCCATGAAGTCTCTTCATCTACTACCATTTTTTCTTTTTTCTTCAGAAAACTGCCTTGGACTATGGGTCATGGTCTAATGTTCTTTACCTAGAAACTAAGCAACAAAACAGTGCCAGTAACCTGCAAGAAATGAATACTGACTCTAGAAGAAACAGAAAGTTGAACAAGAAAGGAAACGTAATGGTACTACCCAGACATAATCATAAACATAGTACTTGACTCTAGTACACTACAGGAAAAAAAGTTGTCACCACGGCCTCGCTCCTCTGCACAGTGTATCTTGTCTTGCTCAGACAGTTGGCCCCTCAGCCTTTGCTGGGTGCATGGGCGTCATGGTGGTGAGTGCTTTACTGTGCCTAACTGTTGGTGCCAACACTAGGCTTTATGCTGAATACCTGATTTCTCTTTTAGAAACGTAAAACCTTGTGTATGCCTAACAGAGCATTTCTAAGTGACAAGCCCTCCATAAAATCAAATAAATCTTGAACACTGAGTCTCGAATGTGCTTCCCTGGTGGACAATATTTTTCACAACTTCCTGGAGAAATAGTTTACATTATGTATAACCATCACTCCCAGAAGAAGACCCCAAGAGCTGGTGCCTGCTCACTCTAGACTTTGCCCCATTAATTGTTCTCTCTACCACCATGGGCTTTCTACCTCCACCACCATGTGCTTCGTACTATTGCTGATCTCATTCTACATCCTTGTGCCATAAGAAATATTAGCCACGATGCCAAGGTTTGACTGTGCTTGCCTACAAGTTTATACTTTGGAAACATTAGTATTGAGAGGTGGGACATTTAAGGTTGATCAAGTCATCAGGGCTGTGCACAGGGGTTCTTTGTTCTGCTGTTTTCACTAATCTATAAGTTTGAAATGATTGTAAAACAGTCTGAATGGAAGGAAATGAAAGCACATCATTTTCCAAGCAAAGAACTGCGCATCAGGCTGGGTTCTGCCCATGGCTGAAGGTCTCAGGCACAGAAGCAAGGGGTAGAAGCCAATTTGTCTCCTGCCTGTGGTCACCGTGCTGCCTGCCTATGTTCTGGCAGAGCCAAGGATGCACAATGGGAAATCCCATTTGTTTGAAATGTCTGACCCAAGCAAATCTTCAGTGACAGAATCCTCAGGATCGGTAATTGCCTAGAGCTGGAATGGGAGAGGAGATGGAGAAATTAGAGAGTGTAACTCAAGAGGACAGGATTTCTTTTTGGACTGCCTAAAGTACTGTAGCACTTATCATGCTGCTGCTTGCAACCTCTGTGAATGTACTACAAACCACTGAGTTGTACCTCTTAAATGGGTGAATTGTATGGTATGTAAATTATATGCTATGTGAATTGTATTTCCATAGAACACCCCAAAAAATAAACCAAAACTTTACAAGTGGAACTCAAGCCCAGAATTCAGTTTCTCAAGAGCACCATGGCCTGCCTGAGAACAAGAAAGCATCTTGCTGGCACCTAAAAGAATGAGGAGCCACAGCACCCACAGTTAATGAAGCACAGGCTGGCTCTGGACTCAGAGCTCAAGACCAACAAACCCCAATTAGAGGGTGGCTGATAATACACTTGCCTGCAGGGTAAGCCCCAAGTGCTGGCTCAGGCTTTTGAGAGCCAGCAACCAAATCAGGCAAAAGAGGAGGGTGGAACTGTTTCCCTTGGAAACAAAGGAAGGAGGACCCCAGAGTGCTTGGAGGAAGAGGTGGGGGGAATTTTATCTTCTCATCAACCCTTCAAATGCTCAGGTCCTAAAACCCTGAGGAATTAAAGTCTGATAGAAACGCTTTGATTTCATTCTTGCTTTATATATATTCTGTGTCATTCAAATACAGGCAAAGCAATTATCCTCTGGCTCTTCTGATTCAAAGCACTTTTCTGTATGACAGACAGGTAGATATCTCAAGCTGAGACTGCACCTGGCCCTTTGTAGGATGAGAATAACAGGACTAACATGAATCAACTTAAAATACTTAAAAGCTGACTTCTCAGGAAAGAAAGGCCTGTCCCTCTCAGCTGCAAATAAAACTACTTATGGGATTATCTGAGATCTTTTATAGACCCTTAACAACTTTCTAAAGTTCTTTTCTGGAAAATTAGGGGGCATGGGTAAAATAAACCATCAATTGCAGATGACATAAGTCAGGTATGAGTGGGTCCATCCCTAAGAGCCCTGGGCTCAGTCCTCCAGACAAAAAGAAAAAAGAAGGAGAAAGTCTTTTGCCTTGCAGGAATCAAGTTTTGTTCTTAGGATCGTTCCATTGTTTGTTTGTTTGTTTGTTTACAACCCTCATTTACTCTTTCTTGAGTTTCTGGTGTGCAGAAAGTATTCAAAAGTAAAAATTCTCTTTTTAGAATGGTTAAATTGTGGCTCTCGTATCATACTGTTCATAAAAGTCAACTCAGAATGAATCAAAACCTTACACTTAAGAGACCTGAAAATGTAAAATTACTAGACAAGAATAAAATATGAGTGGAAGGCTCCATGACACTGGTTTAGGCAATGATTTTTTAATATGATCTTAAAAGCAAAACTGGACAAAAAGAATTATCTCAAGCTAAAAAGCTGTGCAGCACAGGAAACAACAGAGAGAAGAGATGTTCTATCAAATGGGAGAATGTGTTAGCAAATCACACATTTTATAAGGGATTAGTAGCCTCAATCTACAAGGAATCCAATGCAATAGTAAGAAAAAATAAATAACCTGACTTTAAAAAGGGCAAACAACTTGCATAGAAGTTTCTCAATTAAGGCAAACAAAAGGTTAACAGGTTCTATTTGAAAAACTTCTAGCAATGGAGGCAGCATGGGAAGATTTAAAACCACTTTCTCTTGGAGTAACACGAACAACTCAAAAAAAAAAAAAAAAAAAAAAGAAGAAGAAGAAGAAGGGCCAGCCAAATAGCTCAGCAGATTAAAGCACCTACAAGTGGGTACAGGGGCCAGGTTCAACCCCCAAGCCTGCCGTGCCAGCCCCGCCTCTGGGGACGCACTGAGATAGCAACTGAGACTGGGTGTGGTGGTGCCCACCTGTGATCCCAGCTCTTGGGAGGCTGTAAACAGGCAGATCACTACGAATCCAATCTAGTAGTGAGACCCTGAACAGCCCAGAGAACCTTCCCTAAAATACAAAAAAAAAAAAAAAAAAAAAGACAGTTCTTGTGTAGTGAGTGCTTTCCATGTGACAGGCACTGCAGTCGGTGTGTTTTGTGCCTTGTTAAAGCCTCAGAATGGCCCAGGAAATGGGAGGTAGGAAATGCTGCTACTCCATTGCACAAATGTCAAGACAATCTGACAAGGGTAAATAACCAACTTAAATTTGTTACAGGGCTACTGCGGAAGCGACAACCCATGAGTAGCAGCTAGGGTGTGGTTAAAAGGGAACCCTTGCATGCTGCGTGAGTTAGCACAGTTACCATGGAGAACAGTGCAGAGATTGCTCGAAAATATTAAAAATAGAACTATCATATGATCCAGCCAGCTACTGCTGACTAGGGACCTAATGGAAATGAAACCAGAATGTGGAAAGGCATCTCACTCCACACTCCTCGAAGCCCCGTGCTCAACAGCGAGAAGGAGAAACAACAGGCAGATGGCAAGGAAAGCACACTGTGCATGTGCAGTGGGGTGCTGCTTGCTATTTTCACTGAAAATGAATGAAATCTTGTGTTCTGAAGAAATAGATGGTTTGATCTTTACACTTGCAAAGAGCAAATAAGAAAAACTTATGGGACAAAAAGTAAAATGGGGTTGACACAAAATTCCTGTCAAACAGCAAGAGTAGGTTTAGCAGATCTTTTGTGTGTGTGGTCACTGCAGTTACAAACAAAATATTGCACACCTGAAAAGACAGTGAACTTCAAGTGTTCTAAATATAGAAAAGAAAAATAGCCAGGGAGATGGCTCAGTAGAATAAGTGCTTACCTGGCAAGCACAAGGACCTGAGTTCAATCCCCAGTTCCAAAAAAAAAAGAAAGAAAGAAAGAAAGAAAGAAAGAAAGAAAGAAAGAAAGAAAGAAAGAAAGAAAGAAAGAAAGAAAGAAAAGAAAACAAAAAAGAAAATAATTATTTTAAAGAACAGTCTCCGAATGACAAGCCACCTTATCCTAGGATTGTGTGCACACCAGCAAGTTACCTACTATTTCCATTTGTGCCTCAGGAACAGCAACATTTATGATCTTGTTAGGCTATTGTGAGGACTTAGTAAGACACAGAACATATCCGTGGTCCTGCCTGTCACACAGATATCATCAGTCATGCATCCATCGCCATTGTTACTGCTAGACACAGTTCTGTTCAAAATCCTATGGAAAAAATCATGATGTCCACTGATAAAGAAATTTCTGAGGTTCAGTTTTTCCAAAAAAGTAAGTAATAGGGGCTGAGGAGATAGCTCAGTGATCTAAGCATCTGCCTGGCAAGCACAAGAACCAGGGTTTGATCCTTGGTATAAAATGCTGTGCTGAAGTGCCCGGCTAGCTCAGTCGGTAGAGCATGAGACTCTTAAAATGCTGTGCTGGCCACTGAAACCGGGCATGCCACTGAAACTGGCCAGTGAAACTGGGATTGCAGGCGTGGTGGTATATGCCTATAATCCAGCACTGGGGAGGCTGAGACAGGAGAATTACTTTGAGCCCGAGCTATGTAGTGAGACTCTGTACCAAATGAATGAACAAATGATTTAAAAATATTAAACAATAAATTTTTAAAAATTAAGAAAATATGAGTATAATTTGAAAATTACTAAACTCTACATTGCATAATATATACATATTAGTTTTGTCGTTGGTGTTACTGGCACTCCGAAACTCCAAGGAAACACAACTGTGGTCATGTACTCATGCAAAACCCACAATCAGGTTTTCATTTTTAGCCTCAGCTTTGAAAATTATGAGGATGGATTCTTTTTTTTTTTCTCTAGATGAAAACATACACGTACACACACAGAGAACAAAAGAATAATTAGGGAACTAAATGGTATGTGTTAAGTTTTGGGTTGTTTTTTTTTTTTTTTTAAGACCAATTTAGTTCATATTTCTACCTCATGGCTTGAAATAATGAATAACAGAGGGAAACCAGTCAAATATTTATGTATTTGCAGGCAGAAAAACAGAGCTGGATTTGGTGGGATAGTATTTGTTTTCTTTCTTCTTTTTTTATTTATGCACTTTTTATTTATTTATTTTAGACAATCTATGGCCAAAGTCAGACTTTTTTATTAGCATGTGTTGGCAGTGCATAGCAACTCCATTCACAGTAGGGGTCAGCGCATGTACCAAAGCACCACGATTCTGTTTCTCATGCCTCCCTCCCCACTCTTCCAACCTCCTTCCATTTCTTCATCCCCTTTGCTCTGGAGAAAGATCTATGGCTTCCGAAGGTTGCCAAGTCCTGTTGATTGTCTACAGACAAAATGCAGAGACACAATGGCAAACCATAAATAAGACCAGCTCAATGGCATCTGGAATCCTATTTTAACTGTGTGCTTCTTAGAAGTAAACCTAGGGCCGGCCAGATAGCTCAGCACAGGGGCTGGGGTTCCATCCCCGGGCCTGCCGTGCTGGCCCTGCTCCTGGGGTGCGCTGAGACAGCAATTGAGACTGGGCATGGTGGTGCATGCCCATAATCCTAGCTCTTAGGAGGCTGTAAACAGGCAGATCAGTACAAGTCCAATTTAGTAGTGAAATCCTGAACACCCTGTAAACCCTTCCCTAAAATATAGAAAGAAAGAAAAAAAGAAAGAAAGAGAAAGAAAGCTTAAAGCATCGCCATGGTACAGAGGTGACCTAGTTTTGAGGCCAGAAGATGATATCACCCCAGGTGAGCTAGCCTCCCTCAGACAGTCCATTACAGCACAGACAGCTGAGCACTCACAGCCTCAAGGATGCAGTGGGCCTTGACTTGGGCTGAGATCTCATCTCTTCTCTTTTTTTTTTAGCTATAAATGTAAATATGCAGTTAGAATGAGCAAAAATTTATAATGAATGCTGCATAGTTTTTGAAAATATGGCAAATACCACATGCATTTTAAAATGCAGAAAACAATATATTTTTAACATGACACTTTAAGTAATTAACTTTTCAATACATTTCTATAATACCCTCCCCCATTTTTTGGCTGTTTTTCCCATTTCTTTCTCCCCCACCCATTTCTAACAAGCTGCTGGTGCTGCTGGCCCGAGGCCCACAGCTTGATATCAGTGATGTCAACAGTGAAAGAATTTCTTTAATGATGCTCAGCTCTACATAGTTGGGAGGAGAAAAAACATGGCATTTAGTTTCAAATAGGAGTAAAAAGGGAGACATGGAAAGAGGATTGAAATTGTGGTCAAGAAGTGTTATGGGTAGGCAAGATAGCTCAATGGACTAAAGTGTCCACTTAGGCAAGCTTAGGCAAGTGCAACAACTGCAGTTTGATCCCCAACACCACAGGCCACATCCATCCCCACCCCCAAGGCAGGCTGAGCTGGCCAGAGAGTCCGAGCTTAGTGGCGCATGCCTGTAATCTCAGCACTTGGGTGGCCAAAAGCAGGAGGAGCACCGTGATCTAAGCTGCATAGTGAGCCCCTAAAGTTGCCAGATACAGAAGGAGGAGGAGAAGGAGGAAGAGGAAGAAGAAGGAGGAGGAGGAGAAGAAGAAGAGGAAGAGGAAGAACAAGAAGAGGAAGGAGAAGGAAGAAGGAGGAAGAGGAGGAGGAGGAAAAAGAAGAAGGTGTTAGGACTTGTAAAATAGGAACTACTGTAATTTTCCCTATTTTCATGAGAAAATGCATCTAAGAAACTGGCTATATATCACAAAGCCAGGAAATCACCAAAAAAGGGGTTCCAGGAAGAGCACACCAATTCCTTACCCTGGGCTGTGTTCAGACGACATAGACCCCTCTGAAAAATGAGCCATCAGAGACGCATCTACAAAACCTAACTGGTGCTCAGAAACACATTTGTGTGTGTGTGTGTGTGTGTGTGTGTGTGTGTGTGTGTTGCCATTCCTCTTGAAAAGCAGGGTAGCTCTTGTTGCTCCTGTACAATTTTTAAAAACTATGTCATGACCCAGAGAGATGCAAAACAAACTACGTTTGTCGTATGGGCCTCCTAAACATTTGTATGTCATTAGATCAGCAGGTTAAAAAAGGTGGGGTGGGGAGGTGCGGCCAGATAGCTCAGCAGATTAAAGCACCTGCTTAGGCACAAGCAGAGACCAGAGTTTGATCCTGGGCTGCTGTGCCATCCCCATCCCCCCCACACACACACACACGCCACCGCACGCCTCCCCCCCCCACCCCAGCCCCCCGGGGTGCGCTGAGTTGACAACTGAGACCAGTCTTGGTGGCGCGTGCCTGTAATTCCAGCACTTGGGAGGCTGAAAACAGGAGGATCACTATGGGTCCCACCCGTATAGTGAGACCCTGTGGACCCTGTACTAAACACATTTTTTTTAAAAAGTGAAGAATCTTCTTGGTCCCCAGACTGTGTATTGATTTCCACCCCAGCGAGCGGTCCTCTAACCTTCTTGGAGATGAATCTCGGTCTTTCCGCTCTCCATTGCCACACCTCTCCAGGAAGCCAACACCGGAAGAAACATACCAGTGCCGTGATGCACACCTGGAGACGCAGCGTGACTTCGCCCTCCTATTGCAGCAGCCCGAAGGCAGACGGGGTCTCACCACTGCATGCAGGAGACAGGCCCAGGCGATGGGCAGGGCTTCTATCCCGTAGCCAGAAAGGGGTCTCCCTGCTCGAGTTCCAGCCCTCGACCCCACAGCCTTACTCTCTTCCTCTCTCCTGATTCTCCATGTACTTGCCACCGCTTCTGCACTTTTCAAACACACATTCCTTAAAGCTTAAAACCTAAATAAAGGGAGAGAAGTAAGGGTCAGGATGCAAAACACTTCAAAATGTACCGTGTTGCATTTCTTGTTTTCTTTAGGGTCTTGGAGGAGACCCCAACACCACCACACGATCCTGGGACTACCACTGCCACCAGCCTGAGGAGAGCTAACTGGATGGATTCCGCGGATTTGCACCTGGGAAGGAGGAACTGCGAAGGCCAGGCCCTGCCCACGCAGGACAGGCCCACCAAGGCAGCTGAGAAGACACAGCTCACCCCGGGCCTTCAGCTGTGTGTGGCTATGCTGCCACCGTGTGGCTCAGAAACGCAGCTATGGCTTGACAAAACCAGTCAGGGGCGCACCGTTGGGGATCTGGAGCTGGGACCGTGAGGAAAGGCAAGTTAAGGAAAGAATACGGCAGGGAAAGCGTAGGTCATGTTAATCACACAATTTCTAGTTATGAGCTCGGGGCCTGGAGTCTCGCAGACCTGAGTTTAAACTTACCCAGTGAATAATTATTTCTGTATAATGGGAATAGTAATAATTTGGGGAGCTGTTCTAAGAATTAAATGAAGCAGCACATGCAAAGTGCATGCCTTATGCCTGCAACCGAATAGGTGCTTGCTGTTATGATGGAGCTAAAGGAGGAGCTGTGTGACCCTCTCCAAAGCCCCCAGTGAGAGTCTCCCTGCCTTGGCTGTTGCTTTGGTTCCCCCATTTCACTTCGTTCTGCTTTGGTGTGAGGCTTAACTGCTACCCCTTTCCCTACCCCTTTGGCTTCCTCAAGCATGAGCCTTGGGGAAGCCAAACAGCACATGCTAAATGTTGTCTGCATCATCCGATAGTTTTATGATCTTTTGTCAAGTCATCTGAATATTCTGAGCCTTAGTTTCCTCATCTACAAAATGGGTTAACAGTGTCCACCTCCCAACTAACAGAAAGATTTGGATATAACAGATGCAAAGCATGCAGCATAGCCTGTGTCCTGCATACAGTCATCAGTATGTTTGTTCACAATGATTCTCAAATCCTTCCTTTGTCTTCCAGCAAGAAATCTTTTAAACTCACTCAGCCATCAAAGATGCTACAAAAAGTTGAAAAGAAACAGCTTTTGTAGTGTCTGATCACAAAACCCCAATAAAGCCTGATTTCATAGTATATTTACTTTCTCAAAACTGGAATGCAACTTTTCAAATCTCAGTGTTTCTACTGTTGAAGTGTATTTTTATAATCATTGTGTATTTCTGTGTTCATTTCTGTTCACCAGACTCCAGCTTTCTCTGGGAAAAACAAAAAGATACCATCGAATCAAAGTGTATCTTATAACTGATGACAGGTTTAACAAGACAAGTGCATTCCACTTTCACAGCCCCAGAGCTAAAAGTCTAGATTGGTGGTGACATCATAAGTGTCCCTAACCATAATGACACATATTCTCAAAACCACAATGCTCCTACTTCCCACGATTCTTGTCAAAAGAACTTTTCCTTAAAAACCTCCAGTTATTTCTTTGAGTCCCCAGAGTGTCCTGCATGGCCCCATCTTTGGGGCTGTGATGACCCCCCACTTGGTGACTCAGGACATGGTGCTTCTGTTTCCCTCCCTTGCTTTCTGATGCAAACCACACATGCATTCTCCATCAGGGCTCAAGATAGCCCGTGTCTTGCAGAGGGAAGAGCACACCTGCCATTCTCTTCTGTCTCTGTCTCTGTCTCTCTCTCTCTGTCTCTCTCTCTCTCTCTCCCCCTTCCCTCCCTCTGCCTCTTTCTTCCTCTCCCTCTCCTCTTCTCTTTCATCCCCTTTCACTCTGTCCTCTCTCCTCTCTCTCTCTTTCTCTTTTTCTCTCTCTTCCCCTCCTCCTTCCCCTAAAACATTAAAAATGAAAAGCTTCAAGAGCATTCACTGCTAAGGAGCTGTTCATCTTTCGGGTTCCTCAAAACATCAGGTTCCCAGGCTGGGTTCAGCTAATATAATCAACAATAAAAGTTATATAAATAAAAAGAAAAGTCATTCGTTTTTCCAAAACTACATCTCACGCACACCTGTTTCTACATTAGATTGCTGGGCTACAAGTTTCCACTCACTGCCTTAAATATAATGCAGTTGTGTTACATAAGCACACTTGTACATTTTATATTATATAAAATGTTTATACCTTTGCAATGGGAAGAGTTAATAAAAACCATGCACTTTTTGTTTGCCACAACCCTTAGTGCATTTAGCTATCACAGCAAGTCTCTGAAGTAATTACAGTTTTACAGGTAAGAAAACTCAGACACGAGTGTGCAGTCTATGGCAGAACACCACCTGGCTCCCAGGGAGCCAGAGCTGAGTCTGAGCACAGACCTCTCGGCCACGCACCCTATCTCCAGAGCACTTTATCATTCCTGTATTCTCAGCCAAATTACAGCTCAAAGGAACATGACGAACATAAACTCACATTGACTATGAGCCACAAGCATCCAGCTGCAACCGGGATGCCACAGCCCCACTCCCACCCAAACTGTTACAGTTTAAGCGGAAGCGCACCCCAGGCTTATCTATGAGGGAGCCTTGATCCTCCCCCACAGCAGTGTCCTGCAGTGGGCACTGGAGAGGATGCTGTACCCGTCATGAGGGTGTTGGCCTTTATGGATGGACTAAGCCACTGGTGGGTTCACAGCACTAACAGGGCCAACAGGAAATGAGCATAGCTGAGGAAGATCAAGGGAGCTACGTCTTCGAAGGGTGCATCCTGCTCCCAGCCTCCCCTCTCTGGCTGCTGGCCTTTCCCCTCTGTGCCTCCTGGATGGATGCCGTGAGGTTGGCGGCTTCCCCTGCCACACCCTTCCACCTGAAGGCTTCTGCCACAGCAGAGATGGAGAAGCATAGATGAAAGCCTCTAAGAACATGAGCCAAGAGCTGCCCTTGCTCCTGAAGTTGCTTGTGCCAAGCATTTCGTCTCCAAGGTGTAAAGTTCACGTTAATTAATACAGCGCCCTCATAACACACAAATTATACTCATGTCTAATTCCAAAGCAAGGACCCACTTTTTCCAGAAGGTTTTTTTTTTTTTTTTTTTCAAATCAGAATTGCCATTCTTTATTTTAAAGGGAGGAGGGGCCGGGGCCCAAGGCATGAGACAGATCATCTCTTGTGTCTAATGGCATCATGACAGAGAAGACTTGAAGTTGGGCCACCCAACGGCATAAGCCACCTGGCCATATGAAAACTTCCTTTGCAATACAGAAGGAACTCAGAACTCCTGTATTTTCAGTTCCCCAAATTCTAGCCCTCCAAATTCAAGTGAGAAAACTTTTACTGTTTTTTCTGAATACACAAACATAGACTCATTCCTGGGACGCCTGAGCCGCTGCATGAACACTGCTCCACCTTAGAGAGAACAGGGATCTGTCCTTTCCAAGTCACAGAGCACACCTGGGACCTCTGCCTGGGTTTCTAATGAATGGGAACTTGTACAAATGGAAACAAGTTTAACATACTTCATTCATTACTGTCAAAAACAGGGAGGGGAAAAGGAGTAAAGGCCCCAATGCTAACTTTTGAAAAGTCCCTCTGGCCCACTTGCCTGCATAAAACTCAGCCATCATCTCCAGCCACTCCACATCCTGGCGGTCACGTGCCCTACCCCCACCCTGGGCCCTGAAGATAGAATGATCTTTGTAGCTGCTCCTTTGGAAAGGTAACTTCAGTGCACTGGAACAACTAATAAGGATGGAGGAAGAAACAGCTGCTTCACTCCAGCCTGAACAGGCTGTTGCAGCCACAGGGTACAGGCCGGTGGGTCAGCCAACCAGCACCTTTTTCTAGTTCTTCCAAAAGAAAACAAAGTGAACTTGCATGCCTTGGGGCCCTAGAGAAAGTGCAGCCAGCCCAAGTGAGCTACAGCTTCTACCTCTGATACCCTTAGAGCTTCCAACAAATCGTTTCTCTTTCCCCTATGGGAAAACAAATCATTTCTCAGGCCTCTCTCCTGCTGGTCATTGTCACTGCCAGTTGCCCACGACAACCGAGAGGGAGCAGGACCCACAGAGACATAGGGGAAAATCATCAAACAGATTGCCGTGGCAGCTGAGCTGCTGTGGGTAGGCACCGCACAGCGATCACTTTGTAGCAAAGCAAAACCTTAAGAGGATTTGATTTCAACCAAGTACAGATTTTGCCACAGAAGACGCTGACAGGATAGCAATGAAGTCAACTCGGTAGTCTGTGAAAAGAGATCCAATTCATGAATTTCCAAAACCAAAGCTGACCTCAAGAGGTAGAAAAAATATTTGGAACTGATCTAATAAAATGTCCTGCATTCCGGTCTATTCAAAATCTGAAAGCCCTACAGAACTCCGTCCCAAATAAGTGAAAACTCTATAGCTAAGCAGTATCAGGTTGGAATGGGATAGAGACTGGATCTCATAGGGTTTAAGAAGATAAAAATAGGGAATCATCTTCAAGGAGCAGAAGAGAATCTTACAAGATGAATTAGCTGTACTCTTCACATCTGTTAATTCCATTTCACTCCCTGGAAGCATGAAGGAGTTCAAGCAACTCATGATATTTAGGCAATATTTGAGAGCTTCTTGTATGCCAAGGACTCCACAGTACAATAAGGAACATTAACCCAGTCTCCAGCTTCTGGGTCTAAAGTCCATAGCAGCCAGGTGTTCCTCCAACAATGCCACATAGTAGGAAGCTAAACTGGAAAGCGCACTGGGCCATGAATCAAAGAAGTTGAGGTCAAAACTTGGCTTTGCTGTTGTCCTTACAAATGATCATTAGCAAATCCATGGGTACCCTCATGCCTCAGTAAGATGGAGATGGCTTCTGGGTTTATTTCCTACCTGTGTCCTTTGGAGGCAAATCTCAGAGCTTCTAAAAGGCACAATAGAGGTCCATGGTTCAGGGGCCCAGCATCTACTCGTACTTTTTCCTTTTCACAGCTTACACCAGCCTTTCGTTTTGAGATGATGAGTCACAGGGAGGAATCTCTGTGAGAAAAGTTCTCTAAAAAATCAGAACTTTTCCTGAGAGACACTTTTGTGAATAACGTTATATTTCTCTCATGAATGTCACCCCATCTCACAACCTCATATGACTTCTGTTCCTCTACATTTATCCCTTTACTCTGTATTGTTTTTTCTCTCTTCACCCAATGTAAGCTCACCAAGATAAGGTCATTGGTAGGACTAACAGTTTCTTTCCTCTCAGTTACTACATTTGTACCTTTTTCTTACATAAACCAGGATGTTTCCCCTTTAGCCACCATGTTGACAGTCTGTTCTCCCGGGGAAGACTTTGCTTTGGTTTGCTTGCTCATCAGTTTTCTACTTTGTACTCAGAGTAGACTGAAGATGATTTTATAGGAAGACATAAAATATAAGAGTGCATAATGTATTTAAATAGCATCAAAATATGTGCTTACACATTTAAAAGATAGTCGGAACAAAATAGAAAAAAAAAAAAAAAGCCCACTTCCCAGAAGCAAATACTTTTAAATCATATGGCTTTTTCAAAAATCTGGGTAATCACTTTTGTGTCTCCAAATGATATGCTGATATTGCTAATTCTTGATTTTTATATTTGATATCTATTGATTTCCACCATTATTAACAAAAAAATTTAATGCTCACTGTCCCCTTGCTCCCAATATAGATATGTCAGCATTTGGGGCCAACATAGCATGTATTTTTCTAATATGATAATTATGCAAGCCGGGCATGGTGACGCATGCCTGTAATCCCAGCACTAGGGAGGCTGAGGCAGGAGGATTGTTGTGAGTTCAAGACCAGCCTGAGCTACAAAGTGAGCTTAAGGCCAGCCTGAACTGCACAGTGAGACCCTGTCTCAAAAAGACAAAAAAAAAAAAAGATAATTATGCAAATATTTTTCCTTAGTAGATCAAGCTGTTTGCTAAACATGCAGCAACGCTCACTGCCAACAGCGTTCTTCCCTTTTGGAATAATTAATCATCTTCTCTGGGAGACGTTTTCCTTGCTGTCACTGCCTCTGCTGCCACTGCTGCCACTGGGCCCATCTGCCCCGAAACTTCCACCCCACCCCAGTCCCACACAAGTTGTCAGAGGATGTAGCAAAGCAATTGGCAAGCTATAAAGCTCAACTCCAGAAGGTAGAAGCTATGTTATCTGGAAATGGAGAAAAAGATTTGCTAAACTTGAAGAAAGATTCATAAGAAGTTACAGAACTATCCAAAGGCCTTCTGTCTACCCACCCTTCAGAAAC
>PVKA01010342.1:37830-64916 GCA_004027165.1 Ctenomys sociabilis
CATACAGAGTCGATGAATTAATACATTGCAAACTGTTTTCATAACGTTTTGGTACTGTACAAGGTGCATACATGAAATTATATTTACAGGTTTTTTTATAGCTGAATTATATCAAAGATTCAATAATTATTTACCTAGTGGATGACCATAGCACTAAAAGCCGACATAATATCCTGTCCAACCACCATTAGTGCAGATTGAACTTAGGTCCCTGTGCTTGCCAGGGAAGTGCTTATTCCACTGAGCCATCTCCCCAACCCCTTCAGAAACTCTTGCAAGTTCAGACACCCTTGCTCCCACTCAGCCCACTCGTGCCTGGAAAGTAGGAGACAAGTGCATGGCCATCTGCAGTGAAGACGGACAATGTTCCAAAGCAGAGATGTGGAGACAGACAGAGGAAATGGTACCGCGCAGTGAACTTTGCTGATTATGGCAATGATGAAGTGACACTGCTGTTGAACCTCAGCCTGTACAAGAAGGAAGGACAGCAAAGGAGGACAGTGGCAGAAAATCCATGTCAAAAAAATGTAATTTTTGCCCAACAGTGTGAATATAAAAAGAAGAAAACTCTAAAAAAAGCACGAAGAATAAAAGTACTCGAGCAACAATGAGAAAACCAGAAGGTGAAGTGACTGTAGGTCAACTACACGGCTTATTCTTAGAACCAGAAAGGCCAGGCAAAGAGGGGGTTTTTTGCCTCACCTGAGAGTGTACCCAGCAAAGTTGAAGCAGGAACTTGTGAAACTGCTAACAAACCTACAAAGCCACATCAGGTACTTCTAAAATAGCATCAGGCATTTGATACCTCAATAGTCAGAAAACTCTTGAACTTCATCTCTTCAGGGATTTCCATTTCCATTTCCATCCTTATATTTTTCTAACAGTAAATTATTTGCTCCATGAGTGAGGAAGATACCATTTTTGTCATTGTTTGATTTCAATGAATGAAATTTGAAGAAATTGCATTTGATTAACTGCTATTCATTGAACTTTTCATTACTGCTACCATAGTTCCCTCAGAGTTCATTCAATAGGGCAACTTTTTTAGACAGAAGCTGCTTCAGTTGGCACTTAGGTGACTTGTTGAAATTCTAGTACCAAACCCCCACTCCCAGTAATAACTTGATATTCTACACACAATTATTCATTAGAACATGAAGGCAAACATCAACCACCTGTTAGAGATCTTTTTTTGGTTTGTTTTCAACTTTAAAACCTAGCTATGGTCAAGATAACCCTAAAGATTGGTTCCTTTATAATGGAAATGTTCGTTTAGAGGTATTTCTTTCAGCAATTTGTCTCTAAGCCAATTAAATCATCTCAAAAGTTAATCTAATGTCAGTTTTCAGGGGTTTTTTGGGGAGGTTGTTGTTATTTTGTTTTGTATTCAGTACATGGTCTACAGGGTCTCACTATACAGATTGCACTCACAGTGATCTTCCTGTTTTCAGCCTCCCAAGCACTGGGATTACAGGCATGTACACCAACACACCCAATCGCAATCACTGCTTCAGCAAGTCCTGGGGGCAGGACCCGCACCGCATGCCAAGGATCGAGCCCCAGCCCCTGTTCTTGCCTAGGTAGGCACTTTAGTCTGCTGAGCTATCTGATTGGCCCTAGCTTTTATTTTTATTCATTCAATTTTATGTAGGAAAACATGTTTAGGATGAGCTATCCTTTTAAAGTGCTGCTGTTTGGTGTTTTGTGGATTGGTTTTTTTTCTATATTTGCCTTTTAAAAATATTATTTTTGAATGTGTAATGTTTATATCAGAAAACAAGCTCTGGGGACCATGGGGATGGCTCAGTAGAATAAACACTTCTCTGGAAAGTTCAAAGCCTGAATTCAATCCCCAGTTCCTCCAAAAAAAAGAAAAGAAAAACAAGCTGATACATAGTTAGGTATCCAATGTAGATACCATTGTCAAAAAAGAAAGAAAGGAAGGAAGGAAGAAAGGAGGGAGGGAGGGAGGGAGGGAGGAAAAAGAGAACAAGGCTAGGGTCAGCCAGATAGCTTAGCAGACTAAAGCACCTGCTTAGGAAGGCTCAGGGTCTGAGGTTCAATCCCTGGTGTGCCATGGCACCCCAGCCCCTGGGCACACCAAGACGGTGCCTGAGAATGAGCATGGTGGTGCACACCTGTAATCCCAGCCCTTGGGAGGCTGTAAATAGGAGGATCACTATGAGTCCAAACTGTGTAGTGAGACCCTGTACTTTAATATATTTTTAAAAGGCTAAATTAATGAACAAGAGTAATGAATATTTCATCATTAAAAATTTCTTGTATTTCTTGGTGTTTTGTGGATTTTTTGTTTTTTCTATATTTGCCTTTTCCTTTAATTTTTCACTTAAGGTAGTGGTGCTGTATTTTTGAATGTGTAACCTTTATATCAGAAAATAACCTGATGGACCATAATTTTCCCTGTATATTATGTTCATGAAGCTGAGATTATAATTATAACTAACTAAATCAAGTTACCAGCAGTTGTTAGTGTGAACATCACAGTTATATGAAGTTGAGTTTAAGCCAAATACATGCACAGAAGAAGGTCTTCCTATTAATGGAAGAAGATTTTTATGAGTTTTATCATTTCAGCTTTATATTTTGACTTTTATTAAACAAAGTGTTTTTGAAGTCTGAAAAAAATACGAGACACACCAAAGAGAACCCAATAGTGCAAAAACCAAAGACTAGAGACTAAGATGGAGCTCTAAATACAATTAAAATCCATCATCTCTTAGTGTTCTCCAGTCTAGTAAATTTTTCTAGACTTGTAAACAAACCGCCATTGGAGATTGCTCTCAATCATGTGAATAAAAATCCCCTGGAACCTTGTGGAAATGCAGATTCTCACACTGCAGGCCTACTAGTGCCTGCAGCTGAGTTTGCATTTCTGACCAGCATTCAGGTGACAGTGATACAGCTCATCCATGAACTAGGTTTTCTTTCCTTAGCAAGGTCTTATGTGGTGGCTTCAAAATCTCCTTCTCGCTCCTTTTGCGCAGAGCGCCCTCTGCAGAGGCACTCCTGTGGAAGCCTCCTTCTGGTCCACCTCTTGCTCCACACTGGGAGGCTACGTGTCACCACCTAGAACCCCCTGCACAGGCAGGAGGAACCAGAGTCGCGTCTCCATTGTGTAGACGGGAAGCGCCTCGCCAGGGACAGACTCACTCAGAACTGAGGGGCAAGCGGCAGAATTTCCTAACACATGAAGCAGGAAATTGCTTCAGCTTCTGCCTGCCTGCAGAGTAACTCACCAGATGTTGACGCTGCTAGAGACGAGCTGAAGGCCACGTTCAGCCTGAGCCTGATGGAAGTCAGTCAGCAAAGGACAAGGCTCACTTCCTCTTCCTCTTCCCCTCCCTTGTCTGTTTCTTTCATTCTCAAGGGAGCTCTTCCCTTGCTCTATCCAACAGGGCTTCCAGGAGCCTGGAGACACGTGGTGATGGAGAAGCCACTAAGGCAGCCCCGCACTTCTGTACAACGGCTCTTCTCCATTGCTAAGGAGATCATCTTTCATATTCCCAGGCAGTAGCATCCACCATGAGTCCACTCATGAGCTGTAAATGTTTAACAGCTGACTGACTTAGAGCATATTCCAATTCCCATGGTATAAATATTCCTGCTCTGGTCAATACTGAGATAAAAATATGACTCTACTAAATATAGAATCAGAAAGGCTTAATAAACCTTTGCTCTCATAAGCTGGTATAACTTGGTACCAGCACACCACAGGCGAGGATGGCAAGTCTGATGCCAGACAATTAAAGCTCTATATGCAGAAAAGATTTATAGCCATTTTATCAACTTTCTCATCAATTTCCTTTACTATCAAACTAAATTGAACTGTCAAGGTCTTAACAATTGATTAAATTTCTTTATTGCAAAATATTTGGCAGAATTATCACCACTATGTAATTTAAGTCCCTAGCCCATAGATAGCCTTTAACATAGCTTTCTTGGTCATTGAATTATTACCTTGTGCCAAATAGAATTAGAATGCTCTTCCCAACAGTTTCTTTCTTTTCTCTTTTTTTTTTTTTTTTTTTTTTTTACAGAACTGGGGATTGAACTCAGGCCCTTGGGCTTGCCAGGCAAACACTTATTCTACTGAGCTATCTCCCCGGCCCCTCCCAATAGTTTCTGTACACTGGTGCCTCTCTGGAAAAATTATCTACTATCTATACTGAAATTAAAATCACTGAAAATGTTTTTATTTCCCTGTTATATATTTTATGGAATTTTCAGACATTGTAAAAGTGTGCTTGAAATAAAATACTTTCATGAGCTTAAATGTGCTACTTCAAGGAAACTTGAGGTGAAACTTTTATAGAAGAAAAATATGATTGAATGCCTCTTGATTCAATTTTTCTTTAAAAAAGTGCAAGGTTATCAATTTCTACTTGTCTCAGTCACTTTTCTCCCATTGCTGGGACAAAATACCCAACAACCCAAATGAAGGAAAGAAAGATTTCTTTAGTTCACAGTTTGTGGAGGGTTCAGTCCATACTCAACTGGCTCCAAGGCACAGGGGCACATGGCAGAGGGCAGCCTTTCATGGTGGGGGAAAACAGCAAAACAGCAAAAGCAAATGGGAGGAGTAGCTGCAACAACAGCCACTGAGAGCAAGTCTGTCTCCTTTATGTTATATTCAGGCTCTTTGCCCCAGGCTGGGTGCAGTACTCACACCCATAATCCCAGTAGCACTCAGACCCATAGTCCCAGCCCTGGATTATAAATTAAGCACAAAGCCTAGAAGTCCACTCCATGACTTACATGAGGTTTTATGGGGCACAATTATGCACAAACCATAACACTACTCATTTTAAAACTAGTTTGAACTTCAAGAGATACATATGTTCTGGCAGGTTCTCAGGGTTGTAGAAGTTCAAGCATGCTGTCAAGTGACTAGTACACTGCTGGCACTATCACAAATGATTCTCCTCTGTGCATCACCATGGCCCTTTCAACATAGCTTTGCTACATACACCAAGGTAAGATTCACTCATCTTTCTGTAGAACATGGGTTGGTTGTGTGATTCTTTGGCCAATGCAACATGATAAAGCAATGGGTGCAGCTCAAGCCTAGCTTGCAAGGCATATTTAAAATATTCCCACTTGCTGATCAAGGTAACTTGTGAACAAAGGATGTTACTAAGTGAACAAATCCCTGGCAGCCTCCTGGGAACAATAGGCCATCTGATGCAAGTCCAAACCATCTCGGGTGACCCAGCATGCCAACAACATACCACTCCAGCCAGCACCTGCTAATACCTGAACCAGGCCCAAACAGATAACTTCTTGCCCTCAAGATCCTGTTGGTGACGTGAATCACTGAGCTTGCAAGGGCTCAGCAGCTAAAGCTAACTGGTAAGATGACATTCAAAGGGCTCATTGGCCAGATGCAACATGCAGGTCTCCTGTGGATGCTGCTGAAGGCAAGCCAACTGTAAAAGACATTTTAAAGATAATGAGGGAAATTTTACATGGAATGAGTATTGAGTCTTAGTGAGAAATTGCTGTCAGTTTTGTAAGATGCCATAATATTTAAATTCATGTGCACATATGCACGTATTAAGTTTATGATAAGTATACAGCTACTCACTACAATATTTAAAAGTGACATGGCTTAATGCTCAGAATTTGCTTTAAGATATTCCAGTAATGAGATAAAATGGGGAGAGTGGGGACAGAAAGAGGCAAAATATTACAGTGATAGCCAAGACTGATAATGGTTAGCCACATGGATATTTGTTGGGTTATTCTCTCTACTTTTTTTGAAAATTTTCAAATATGAAACTTTTAAAAACTACTTGGTTGGAGAAGGTCTCCAGCTTATTGCTGGGACTCTCCTGAGCACGTGGGAAAGACACAACCACCAAGTAGAAAGATACAGCATGTAATCCTTGGCCCAGTTGTCCACTCAAATGACCAATAAATTCCACAGTTCTGCTGTAACAGCAGGAGGAAGTAACTCATGAATATAGAGACTAGATTCTCTAAAATGTCACCGTTAAAGTCAAACCAAATAAAACATATTAGTTTACATTTGTAAACTAATGTAGTTTTCAAGATATATTTCAAAATATATATGTTTAAAATTATGTTTAAAAATAAGATACACAAACAGCTACACTCTCTTTATTTACTGGTAAGAGACATACGGTATAATAATGTCTGCAAGTATAATATCATGTATGCACCTTCTATGATACCAAACATTATGAAAACAGTTTGCAATGTATTAATTTATCAAATCCATCTTGTCAAGGTATCTTAAAACTATCTCATTGATATCTGTACTTCAATAAAACAAAAATTTAAAAAATAAAAATATGTTTGAAGAAAATTGCAAAATTAGTAGAAGAGCAGGGTACTTACATATTCTGGATTCTTGTCCAGTGTGTTTCCACTGCAGCACACTACACCCTTATTTTAGTCACATACAGCTTGGTCAAATGTTGTCAATGAAACTCTCCTGGTTGCCAGTTTCAGAAATACAATCTGAGTTGCCTGAAAAGCTCAATGTCTAGATTGATTAGCTGAGGTATTACAATTACTGATGGCTTGAACAATGAAACCTCTGCATCAACAAACTGCCCTTCAGCTCGTGCCTCTCCTGCACAACGGCACTACCAGTCAGGTGGCTGCAAGATCGAGGCCTGTAAGCTTTGTGGAGGGAAAGAAAATGCAAGTTCCTTTTGACACAGGCTGTGTTTGTATGCCAGGTAGGGAAATAGGTTGTGCACAGCAGTTGTGTTTTATAAGAACTCTTAGGCCAGGGTTGGCCAGATAGCTCAGTGGATTAAAGCTCCTTCTTAAGCAGACACAGGGGCTGGGGTTCAGATCCCTGGCCTGCCGCGCCAGCCCCACCCCCATGGCACACTGGAATGGCAATTGAGACGAGACATGGTGGAGCATCCCTGTATCCCAATGCTTGGGAGGCTGAAAACAAGAGTCTACATACTGAGACTCTGTAGACCCTGTACTAAATATATTTTTAAAAAAAGAACTCGTAGGCCACACTAAAAAGGCCCTACCAACTATAGACAACTGTGTGCACTAAGAGAAATGAATTTTTGTTTACACATTCAATTCTTCCCACGAGTGCTCTGCTTACAAAGGCAGAACAGTACATCATGTACCCCTGGCCCAGGGTTCTGCCATGATAGGAGGTCTCTTCAGCTCTCTGTTTCTCTTTATCTCTGACCCCATTTTCTTCTGCCTGCTGCATGTTCAGGGCTCCAAACTATTCAGACACGTGGCCAGAGTGAGTGATAGAAGTTCTGCCTTCCCTGAACATCAGGAACATTGGGCAGTCATGAGTTGCCCAGTGATGAAGATACTTCTAAGAACTGCATCATCATGCAATTTCATCATGGTGCCAACGTACCCACATGAGCCTAGATGGTGGGTCAGTTGCTCATTGTGGCTTCTTACTGAAACCAGGAGATACCCTAAGCAGCAGTACGTGAGGCTGCTAAGGACACAGCAGACATACTTGTTTTGCTCTGCTTTAAGCAAAAGGAGACATTCCAAAATAATGATGGACAGATAATGCAGTACAGTAAATACACAAACTAGTACATCATTGTTTATTATCAGGTATTAGTTACTGTGCATTGCATGTGCTTTGTTTTATACAATTGTAGCAGTAAGTTGATTTACACCTGCGTCACCCCACACTCCATTATTGGTGGTGATTATGTCACTAGGTGGTAGGAGTTTTTCAGCTCTATGGAAATTCTGTGGAATCACCATCAGGCATTCAGTCCATCATGACTCAGTTGTCTTCATTTGGCTCACCAGTCAAATTGGAAACGGGGGCTATTTTCGCTTTGGAAAACTCAGCACATGCGCTGTTGCTTAGGCTGTTGTTTCATGACTAAGGATTTATGATTTGATGAGGTATGGTAGATTTGATACAAAGACACGAAGTCCAGAAAAGAGGCTTATGGAATAGTGCAGTCAAGGGAGAGAGTGGCCTTGTAGGAGAGACACAAAGGAACCAGGTGAAGTACTTGCAATCTCCAGCTAGGTCTCTGGATGTCAGACCTCATCCATTGCTTCAAAAAGAAACATCAGAAGTCATGTCAGTTGTATTTCTGTCTGCTCAAGCTCTAGGAGGAAACTTCCTGGAGAGAAGGAGAAAAGATTTTGTATCAGAGGAGCTCATAACATCAAAATACACAGAACTTGAGTTGGAACAGCAAAGCTTACATGGCACAAATCTTGGCTGTTAGGTAGTTTATAGAGTACTCTCAATTGAAAACCAATGTCAACAACTTTGATCTCATTAACTCTTCTCATTCCTAGCATTCTGCACACATAAATGTTAAACATTTTTGAGAATGTCTTGCTTTCTTTCTGGTCTTAAATCCTGATTACAAGCTGGGGTATAGAAAAGTATACTGTCCTCTGTGTCACAGTTTTACTCTATAAATCTTAGTGTGAACTAAGTCACAAAACTAAGGATTACAGCGAAGTACTCACTGCTAGGTGACATTACTGGGAAAGCGTGTAAGAGCTCACCAGTGGGCTTTGAAGAGTCTCGGCAGTTGTTTAGTTTTTTTTAAATATAGTCAGAGATTAAATATTTAGAGAACTAAAAATAAGTGTCCAAGAACACCTCCACCATTGGAAAATGATAGAAAAAAGCTTGATGTTCCCCCCAAGCCAACTTAACATGGAAGAAATAGGCCTAAAAAAGGGAGGGGAATAATTAGAAAGATATCAGAAAAAAAATTTAAGATGATATTAGAAAAGTAATTATGCCCACATTTGTTCTGAATAGATAAAATTGTATATAATTTTAATAAGAACAGGATACCTACACCACTATTTGACTTCAATTAGTCACCAATTCTGAGTATTCCATTTTTAAAAGATTATAGATCCCTGGCAAGCGCAAGGACCTGAGTTCAATTCCTGGTTCTGCAAAAATAAATAAATAAATAATAAGTAAATAAATAATAAATGTTTCTGCCCTGGGAATTCCACATTCCCTTCTCATGGCCTATACTATGCATCCTTCTGAAGAATGAAAAGAAGAGAACATTTTTCTTGCCAGCTTTAAAAAATCATCTGACAGACTGCAAGCAGGTACAGGGGTTGGGGGTTTAATCCCTGGCCTGCCATGCCAGCCCCTCCCCTGGGGTGCACTGAGGCAGTGATTGAGACTGGGCAAAATGATGCATGCCCATAATTCCAGCTCTTGGGAGGCTGTAAACAGGCAGATCACTACGAGTCTGATCGATTAGTGAGTCCCTGAACACCCTGTAGACCCTTCCCTAAAATACAGAAGGAAAAAAGTCATCTGACGACAACTCTGGCTAAATCCAGTGATGCTGTTGGTCTGGGGAGTCACAGGGTAACTTGGGAAGCAGGCTGGTGCCAGGAAGGAACTACATCCTCACTGCCAGGGCATACATGGTGTCCATGAGGGACAGAGCGTATTTGTCCAGCTTCCCTTTGTTGTATAAAATACCCGATATAGTGGACTGTGTAGGGCAAGGGTTTCCTTTGGCTCACAGTTTAGGAAACCCTGACTGACTGGCCCTGTGGCCCTGGGACAGTAGTGGCACTGTAGTGGCACACTACGGCAGGACTGTGGGGTGGCAGAGGATTATTCATCTCATGGTTTGTGTTATGGTAGTTTGTGTCTAGTTGTGCCCCAAAAGCCTCATGCAGTCATTGGGGTAGCATCTAGAATTTGTGATTGATTCATGATCCAATGCTAGGATTATGGGTGTGAGTGTTGCACCCACCCTGAGGCAGACAGCCTGAAAACAATATGGGGAGGGGAGAGAGCCTTACCAGTTGCCTGCAGCAGTTGCTCCTCCCTTCATTCTTTGCTGTTTTCCACCACCATGAACAGATGCCCTCTGTCATGTGCTGCTCTTCCTTGGAGCCAGCTGAGTATGGACTGAAACCCCCACTAACTGTGAGCTATGTAAACCTTTCTTACCTTCATGTTGGGTACCTGGTATTTTGCCCCAGCAATGGGAAAAATGTAACTGAGACAGTTGGGAATCGAAAGAGGAAATTCCAGCATCTTGCAGTCTGTCCAAGGACATCCCACAACCGCATCCACACCCAGTGACCTCAAACTCCCACAAGCCCTGCCTTTTAGAGGTTCCACAGCCTTCTCACATCATCACATTCAAGACTGAGCCCTTCCACACAGACTTGCAGATTTAAATTACAGCATAGAGTGAGTCTCTGGACCTCTCTATGCTTCTGAAGCAGACAAACATTGTAACTTTTTTATCTTAGCACTTTGTTTTTGTGTGTACGTGTGAAGATTAAACAAGATGGTGGAAGAATATATATAGACAGAATGAATTCCTAGATGTTGTCCTGGTCATGCTATGACTTTGGAGAGAAATTGAGAGGGTGAAGTTGCAATAGTATCTACCCCTGACACTTTCAAAAGCCCCAGAATTGTCATTCTCTCCAATGTGGTATAGTGACTCAGTATATAAGATAAACAGCATCAAAAGACTGTCTTTAAAGTTCGTGTCTTTCTTCCAAAAATGATACTCTTTTCTTTTCTAAATAATATTAGTTTGAGCTCTCTATAGCACAAGACACACAAGCCTGTCACTATAATCTCTTGAGTTAGGTGAATCAACATTCTTGGTATCCTGTCTATTAAAAGGCAAAAGTTTCTGGTAGTAAGAGTTTGTACTCAGGCAGGAACAGAATCCCTATTGGCAAGCAAGAGAGCATCTGTAAGGGCCAGCCTGATAGCTCAGTGGATTAAAGCACCTGCCTAGGCAGGCACAAGGACGGGGATTGGATTCCCTCTGTGCCATTCCAGCCATGCCCCCAGGGAATGCTGAGATGGTGATAGAACTGGGCATAGTGGCATGTGCCTGTATTCCCAGCGCTTGAGAGGCTGAAAATAGGAGGATCATCAGGAGCCCCTGTGGACCCCATACTAAATAAGAAAAAAAAAAAAGAAAAGAGAGGGTAACTGTAGACTCCTCTGGGCCTCAGTTTGTTTTCAAATTGGCACAAGGAATGGGAAGGAATAATACCCAGTGTGCAGAACTCACATGAGCCTTCATGACAAGGCACATGTGTACCCAGCAGGACTGAGTCACAGTGACTCCCAGTGTGACCCAGGGCAGCCTTCTGCCACATTCTACCTCAAGTCAAAGTTCAAGTGTAGATCCACTTCATCTGCCTTTCAGATGAGAGAACTACACAGACATGAGAAAATAGTATGTTTGTTATTTTGGCCCATTTTTATAGTGTGTATACATTTTATTCATATTCCACATTAAAAATAGAGTAAGAGCAACCAAAATATGTCCTGCAAAGGCCTGGAAATGAATGCAATGTGTTCTTTCAGTAATATACATCTGTTAGAAGTGCAAGTCGAGGAAAAACAACTGAAACAGTGTGTGTGTGTGTGTGTGTGTGTGTGTGTGTGTGTGTGTGTGTGTGTGTGTGTGTGTTAGTGGGAATGGAACTCAAGGCCTTCACATGAACTACATACCTAGCTCTTTTTGATTTTTTTATTCTGAAACAGATTTTTATTAAGTTGCCCAGACTAGGCTCGAACTTGTCATCTTCCTGCCTCAGCCTTCCAGGGCTGTCCTACCAAGCCCTGCTACAACAAGCAACCTCCTTGAGTGTGGTCTATGAGGTAAATATATGCTACAACTCACAAAATGCCAGTAATTACTTATTCTTATTCATAGAAGCATAGTAACTACATAATGTTCAGGCCCTTCTCATTCCATCTAAATTTGCATTTATTATATTTATTAGCTACATAAATTAAGGTAGTTTAATAATTTCTAAAATTGTCACCTTTATAATTGTGAAATAGCAAAGGCTTATTGGTTAGATTTCCATTAAAAACATGGAAAGGACATGTGGAGAATGTATTCAACAGAGATTTGCTATAGCAAACAATAAGCTCTGTCTCAGTTCTGGCTAGGAGACAAATAACACAGCTGGGACAATAGATACATTGAAAGGAGCCCTTGAGAGTGTCTCTTGAATCAGATACTTGAATACCAGCAGACTGCTGTGCCCATGTCAGCCTTGAATAAGCTTATTGGCTTGTGATTTCAGTGACCAGATATGCAATTGTAAAGGTTTTTATTGCTCTTTAGCAACTCTTGGCCAAAACAATAAGCAGAAGTGCAATAACAATGAAACTTGCAGTTCTAGCTGGCCTAAGAACTTCCCAAGGAGTGTGACCTGTCTCCCTCCTATCACCCTTTCTCCTGCTCAAACAAGGAAACTCTGCTTGCAAGTTAAACGCTTGCCTTTTGTTTCCTCTATCTCTTCTTCTCCTAATAAAGCCATGTGTCCAACCCCATCTCATCCACTGCTCATCCTAGTTCTCTGCTTTCACTCTCCTTGAAGAAAGGGGAAAAGTAAATATACATACAGGATACATTGGATAATTGTGCTGCTGACTTCTGCTAGTCTATTGAAAGAAGCAATTAATGCCTAACTTTTCTCTTCTTTTTAATTTTTTTATAATTCATGGACCAGTTTTGCATGCCTACATCTGGTAATCTAAACAACTAACTTAAAGACAACAATATGCAGTACAACAACCATTGTTGAATTTCTATCATTTTATTTAATGAGATTCTGTGTTGTTTCTAATTTTTTTACTATTCTTCATTCTCTTTAAAAAAGGAAGAAAAACAAACAAGCAGACTTGATCCATGTAAACACCCAAGTACTAGAAACTCCACCTGGTAAATCCAGCTTGACTTGGTTCTTTGTGGCCTGATGCCAAGTGCTGTTATGGCTTAGATCTAACCTGTGCCCCAGACCTTCCCATGTCCAGAGGTGGGGCTTTTGGAGAGTGATGGGATTCCAGGGCGCTGTGCTCACTGGTAATTAATCAATTGCTAAGTTCACAACTCAGTTTGCACTTAGCAGGTTGGAGGGGAATTAGAAGAGGGGAGAGGCTGTATTCTCGGCCCTAGCCTCTCCTTTCCCTTTCTCTCTCATCCCTGGCTGTCAGGAGTAGAGCAGCCTTTCTCTTTCATGCCAACTGCAGTGCGTCATCTGCCTTGAAACCAGCCAACCATGGACTGAGCCCATGAATACCATGAGCCAAAAACAAACCTCGTCTCCTTTACATTGTAGCATCAGGAATTTTATCCCAGTGGCAGGAAAGTGAAAATGACTAATGCAATGCCTATCTCCTAGGTAGGTGAACATCTCAGCCATTTCTTTGAATTGGTCCACCTGCAGGCTGACTGATGTCTACAGATTTCAGGGCAAAGATGGGACCATAATGACAAAGTTGGGAAAGAGATGACTTGGAGCAGAGTTATTTGCCTTGAACACACTCTCAATACTGATGCTCTCCAAATAGGGTGGTGTAGGATGGCTAAGATGTATCAAATAATACTACAGAAAGGAATATAAAGGGAGAGCTATAGGAAGTTGGATAATGGGGGCTGGGGAGATGGCTCAGTAGAAGTGCTTGCCTGGCAAGTGCAAGGGCCTTAATTCAATCCCTGGTTCTGCCAGAAGAAAAAATAAAAAATAAAAGGAAGTTGGATGGTGACAAAGGCTCTCTAGTTAGTCATCCATCATTAACTGTTAGCAGAGGCCCATCCCACACACACACACCACCTCCCCTTCCAGCCAGTGAAAGGCTGAGAGGTATACATTTGCTCGATACACTCTGTCTCCTCAGTACGAGCCTAACATGGCTGTGTTTGGCACTAGAGTGAAGTTTTCAGATGATTAAATTTTCTCAGATTAGTTGGGGAAAGGACAACAATAATGCAACGCATTTATATATGGTTTATATACCTGCCAAAGCACTTCATCTTTAGTATCATGTACAGTAGGTGTGAAAAATGGTACGCCCCCTTGCATGCTGAGGACTGAAGCATAAGGTCATACTATGATGGGAATCCAGTAGGTAGATTCATTTCCATGTCTCCTGAAAATCCAGGAGGATTCCTTCCAGTTTCTGATAGAATTAGCATAATGTATGGGTCTTAAATTACAGAAAATATTAAAAGAACCTAAAAGAAACCAGGCTAAAGAGAGGTGAATATTTTAGTACCTTTCTATTCTTATTTTCATTATTATTAATGACTCCTGACTGGTGTGTTTTAAGTATTGATGTGCCTGACCTTGGAGGCCATACTACCCTGACATTATTAAGTGCTGGAAAATTGATAGCTTTGAGAAAGAAATAGGAAGAGTGAAATTAACCTCCAGCCAGTACACCATTGATGGAGGCAGAAAATGAGAGGGAAGAAAAGGACTAGCTGCAAAAAAAAGATCATTTCTGCCCCTATAATCTTCCATATCAACCTAATTTGATTCCGGTGAGCATCTGAAATTTCCCTAGGACAGCTCTGAACCCAGTAACAGAAGGAAGTGAAGACCTTCTTTTTCACTTCCGCTGATAGCAGAACTGGAAAACGCCGATGTGTAGATGCCTTTGGTGAATGAGAAACATGCTTCATCTCAATTCTAGGTGGGAAACAAGAAACTGGGACAATTTTTCAAGTCTGTTAGGCTGGCCTTTACAAAGAGGCCATCAGATAGTAGATGTTAGAAGGCTTCCAGCCTGCTGGGGCTTCCTGAAGCTTTATTTCTTCTGGTTTTGCCTCCGTCACCTGCACATAGGCTAGAAATACAGCAGTCCAGCTAACAAAGCAGAAATTCAGAAAGAGAAAATACCAGTCAGGTAACTTTGATTTGTTTTAAATCCAGAATACAAATAATTCTTAGAGCAGTGGGGGCTCATTGTGTTTGTTGTTGTTAATATCAAAATTAGCTTTTATTTGTGTTTGAGTGGTATATTGCCCCTGGGGGTTCTTTGAATGGAAACCTCTCCTATCCAGGGAATTCTGAGCTCCAGAGTCTGTGGATAGACACTGAGAACGAAGGCTCTGGCTCTCAGTACTTGGGGTGGCCCTATATGCCACCTAAGCTGGCATTTGAGACTGGATTCAACCTCTTTTGACACCCTACGGACCCTTCAGGAGACCTTGTCAGATCAGTCTTGCAAACAGCAAGCCTGCTGCAGGCACTGGCCAGGACACACCAAAGCCTGGAGACATCAGCAGAATATGTCAACCACATGGTCATGAAGATGGTGACAGCCGACCTTTCTGTAGACTATGAGTTCCTTCTGCTTTGAGGAACCTCTCTGATAGCTTTGAAGAAAGCCAATATGCGTGTAATGTGTAAGGCTCGGTTACTCTTCTGTCTTTGCTGAGACAAACACCTGACACCTAAAATGAAGGAAGGAGAGGTTTATTTAGCTCACAGTTACTGGAGATTTCAGTCCATACTTGGCTGGCTCCAAGGCAAAGTAACACACGGCAGGGGGCAGCCTTCCTGACAGTGGCAAAGAGCAGAGAGCAAGGGAGGAGTAGCGGCAACTACAGCTACAGAGAGGAGTTCTGTCTCCCTTAAATTGCATTCAGGCCATCTGCCCCAGGATGGTGGAAGTACTCACACCTATAATCCCAGCAGTACTAAGACCTATAATCCCAAACTTGATCATGAATTAATCTTAAACTCTAGAAGTCCCTGACCCATGACTGCATGAGCCTTTCAGGGGACAACTGGACACCAACCATAACAAAGACCTAACTCATCAACACACTCAAACAAGATCGCAGGGACAGTGAGAAAAACGGGGAGGATGGCGCATAGAAAAGGGAGGAGGCCAGGAAGAAAAATAGTAAATATTGAAAATGTGTTTGGACAAGAAGAAATAAACCAAGAATAGCAGAGATATGCTGGGATGTTCACCCCATCCGAGCACAGTGGGGAACTGCGGAGGGGCTCCAAGCGAAGCAGCAGTGTGATGCTATGTGCCCCTAGCGCGGCTTCTTCTGGTGGCAGTGGGGAGAATGGACAGTCCATGCTCAGGCAGTTTGGGAACAGAGATTAAGCAAAAAGAAAACAGCTTCTTTCCTGTGGGACTTCTCGAGGTTAGGCAAGCCGACCGTGCCCTGGAATCTCTGTCTCTGAAGTGAACAGGGAGGTATAAAGCCATCAGCAAAGGCTCAGCATGGCATCTCTGCCCTTGTCAGGTGTGGCTCTGTGGCAATGCTATGATTATAATTGAACTTGAATGGCTAATTCTAGAGAATGCTTTTGCCGCAAAGCAGGAGTGCAATGGCAGCTTGCTCACAGACAATGGGATGCTTTTTTTTTCTTGAAATTCAAGCATGTATAAATATTTGCCCATAAACTCAGAAACACCCATTTGTGTGGGTCTCTTGACAGCAACCATTTTACCTTTTGTTTGACAGATTTTTGGTGGTCCTATATAAACTATGGCCTAGAACTGATTCTTCTTGTACTACCTACCTGGTAAGGTCTGAAGAAGAGGTCACTTTTGTGTGTATGTATGTGTTTTAGTACAGAGTCTACAGGAGCTCACTACATAGATTGGACTTGGAGCGATTCTCTTGTTCTCAGCTTCCCAAGTGCTGGGATTATAGGCACACACCACCATGCCCAGTCTCAATCACTGTATCAGTGCCCCCCCCAGGGGTGGAGCTGACACAGCAGGCTGGGGTAGGACCCTGGCCTCTGCATCTGCCTAAGCAGGTGCTTTATTTTTTTTTGTTTTTTTTTTTTTTGTTTTTTTTTTATTGAAGAACAAATAGCAATGAGACAGTCTCAAGACAAATTAACAGGACAGCTTCAATAATCAATACATTGCAAAAGGCTTTCATAATGTTCTGGTGTTATACAAGGTGCATACATGATATTATACTTACAGACATTATTATAGCAGATGTCTTTAATCAGTGAATGAAGAGAGTGTAGCTATATACTTACCTTATTTTTATAGCTGAATTATATCACAGATTCAATAATTAATACTTCTACCTTTTTATCTCCCTAGTGATTGTCCATAGTACTAGAAGCCAACATAATATCTTGTCCAACCATTATTAGTGCAAATCTTGCTTCTCATAGAATTATGCAGAAGCATGACATATTTATCTTAACTGTACTATTTATATACATGCATCATGATTCTTCCATTGTATACTCCCCCTTTTTTCCTGGTCTGGACCTGTTAAAGATGAGCACTTCATTGTCATTAAACCAATTTAGGTCCCTGAATTCGGTGACACAATCCAACACAACCCAGCATTCCACAATAATAGTGAGTTATCTGAAGAAGTTGTTGACTATAGCCATTTACAGCTCAACTTATTATTATGGCCCCACGTTGTATACCTCATTTTTAGACTTTTCTGCTAGATGGTTAAGACCGAGATAGATCAAGACCTATACACCAAAAGATGTAGCTTTTGTTTCTGATGAGGTCAGTGAAGCCCCCTCAGGATTTATCTTGTTATCCTGTACTTTACTCTGTAGATCCTTTGTCTGTGTCATCCATGCAGATGAGTCATGGCCAATGCTTGACTCATTGAGAGCCTGAGAGAAAGTTTTCTGCCCATGTGACTCTCCCCAGGCACACTATACATCATCAATCTCTTTCCTCTGTGGCTCCCTAATCTCCTTGATCAGAAAATTTGGGGCACAACTGAGTTTCATGATGTTACAGTACAGGTTCTCCTGTGCCCTGAGTCTTCACTGACCTTGAAAAGCTAGGGCCAAAATGTTGGCTGGCCTTGTGGCTCTTCTATTTCTCCAATTTTGATCTGTGAACTTAGGTTGTTAACCATCCAGAAGAAAAGCTAATTAGTACCCTGCAGCATATGCCGTTCAGTTTGCCCTATCTCACTCAATTCTTTTTAGTTGTTGTTGTACATTTCTATTTGTATTTCTTCTTTTGATGCTTTGATATGCAAAGGACTTGACAACCCAGGAACCAGGAGAGCCAACGGAATTCCTGATGGCCCCTGCCCCGCACAGCCTCCTAGTGAAGCTCCTCCACGCAGTGGGGCCATCTGCAGCTCTGCATCCTGCACACCCACTGCTGTGCTGGCGCCCAGGACTTATGGTGGCACCATCTGCTTCAGGACTGAGCTCCACCCTGGCCAATGCAAATGGAAAGAGATCCTGACACTGTGTGAAGTCATTGTCTCAATCAAGCCAGAGCTGTCCACAGAGGTGCAAAAGCTCACCTGGAAAAGCAGAAAAAGGTCAAATTTGGCTCAGGTATGTGGATCAACATTGTTCCCATCATCTTTAGCATCACTAGTATCTGAGCCCTTGATAACTGCTGGGATTTTAGAGAACTGAGAGATGAGACCACTTCCACTAGTGTGAAAACCAGGACAAATGAAGACAGATGATTAAACTCCTGGTTTTATTCTTAATAATGGCTGGGTTGGAAAATGCTTTCTGAATATCTCCATCTGTAAAAGGCAGTCTACACTTCTAAATTATAAAGCTGCCTTATGGCAGGGCCTGTATAAACTTTCGATGGAGTGAAGAAGTGACAAACGCTCAGTCTGCAGAGAGCCAGACCCAAAGGCTGAGCATGTGTGTCTCCTCCCTGTCTACAGTCCACGAACCCATTGCTCCCATTCTAGATGGAGTGGAAGTGGACAGCAGAGAAGCCAGAAAGGTTCTTTCTGTGCTATTCACAGAAAAATGGATGTCCTGTTTTTCCTTCTCCAAGAACAGGAGGACTGTGTCTTGTTTGCTTTTCTCTCATTTCTGGAACAAAATACCCAAAGTTAAGAAAGGAAAGGTTTATTCAGCTCACAGTCAGTGGAGGTTTCAGTCTGCCATCAGCTGGCTCCAAGGCAGGGAGGCATGGCACAGGGCAACGTTCTCAGGCTCAACGTGGCAGCAGGCTGCAAGAGCAGCAAGAGCAGAAGTAGCAGGCAAGCAGGCCTCTTTTCCTCCCTACACTGTATGCAGTTACCAGCCCTCGGGTGGGCAGAGCACTCACACCATCTCTGCACCCTCCTATTGCACAGGTTCAGGATGTTTATAAAGTGTGGGCTCTGGCCCCCTACTTCTGAACTTCTCAAGCTGACAAAAAAAATCAGCCACTATAGCAAGCAGTCACTGCAGGACATGTTCTCTACATTCTAGCTTGTAGAACTGCTAAGTTACTTAGTTAACCTTCTAAACTTCTCAAGTTGACACAATGTGTCAGCCATTGCAGCACTGGAAATGCATTTCCTACAGTCAGACTCTTCATCGTCATGACCAGAGCAAGGAGGGGTAACCTGCTGTGCAGACTGTCATAGATGGTCTCGAAGTCCAACTGTGGGAGGGCAATACAAATGTCATCTCCATCTTGCAAAAGAAAATGGCACTTTGGGGGGGTTGATAGAGTGATCTGTATTTACCCAGTTAATAAGCCAGGAATCAAACCCAACTCAACTTCAACCACTCTGCTGCACTGCCTTAAAATGATGCCAGCAAGTGTAAATCCAAGGCCTGGTCTCTGAAAGAGCTAGTTGATGTTGGAAGCTCAGGATGTTGGAGGCTAGGGATGCATCACCAGGGCCCCAGCAGCAGAAAAGGCAGAGAAGCCTGAGAACTGAGTCTGCCTCATGCTGTCACAACCAAGGTCATCAGGGAGGCGCTCTGGACAGCGTCAGCATCACTGTGGAGCCTAATGCCTGGACTTCCCTCTCCCCTGCCATCGGCATCCTCATGCTGTACATTGTTGTGCCAACAATCTCCACAGAAAGGGAAGAGCAAGACACTTGATGCCACAGTGTGTCTCAGGCCATGGGAGAAATGGTGGCCCAGCCAAATCTGGATGGAATTGACCAAGAGCATACATGCAAGCAAGGCAAGAAGGAAGCTTCAGAGGCAAAGTAAAAGGACAAAAACGAAAAATTCAAAGAAGTAGGGCAAGAGCAGAGATGACAACTATGGCTGAGATGAGGGAAGGGCAGAAGAACAGATGGTGGAGGAGGAAGGAGACAGTTGACCGGGGTGGGCGGGTGCACTGCAGAAGCTCCCACTCCCAAGCATAGTGCATGATTATGGGAAGCTTCTTCCTGCTGGGCAAAGTAGTAGGTACAAGTGCCTGAAAAGATCCAAATTAAAAGTGAGCCAGACACAGGGGTGCAGGCCTGTAATCCCAGCACTCTGGGAGGCTGAAGCAGGAGATTCACAAATCCAAGCCCAGCCTGGGAAATCTAGTGACTTAGCAAACCAGTGTCTCAAAATACACCATAAAACATGGGCTAGGGATGTATCTCAGTGCAGAAGCCCAGTACTGGAGCTCAATCCCAGCCTACAGCATCTGAGTAACAAGATCCTGTTTTGCTTACTCTGACTAAAGGCTGACTTTTTCACCAAAGGATTTCTCAATAGCCTATAAGTCCATTGACGGTGAAGTGGGGGGAGCTTGTCAAAAGTAAGTCAGTGGGTTTTGGAACCAAAGATTTCTTAGGGCCAGCCAAATAGCTCTGTGGCTTAAAGCTCCAACAAGCAGGCACAAGGGCCAGGGGTTCAATCCTCAGGCCTGCCATGCCAGCCCCAACCCCAGGGCATGCTGAGATGGAGACTGAGATGGCGTGGTGGCACATGCCTGTAATCCCAGTGCTTGAGAGGCTGTAAACAGGAGAATCACTACCAGTCTGACCTAGTAGTGAAACCCTAAATACCCTGTAGAACCTTCTTAAAAATACAAAAAAAAAAAAAAGATTTCTGCAGTTCTAGGCCATGACAATAAAACTATTTATAAATCAGTGATCCTGCTTAACTGGGAAGAATCTGGAGTCTGGGAAGGCCCTCAGGGCTTAGGCCTGACCAGAGGAGATTTTTCAAAGGTGTATGGCCTGCCTCCTGGCCACTGCTACTGAGAGTACCAGGCACTATGACCAAACTCCCTTGCTGTGACACCACCAGTGACATGACCACGGCCAGCCAAGTTGAGTAAGATCCAGGGCCTGAAGACACTAGAGCCAGGTGCTGGATATAAATCCTGTGTTTGTCTCATCTGGAATGTCTCAGACACAAAGGAGGAGGATTCCTCAAAGCAAAATCTGATAGTGAATCGGAGCCCATTTGAATTCCCATGCTGTGTGTTTCAGAGTCTATTCTCTCCTTCCTCACATTAAGTGAAAAGTGTGCCCACAGATGCAGTGGGAGGCCTCTGAGACATCCCCTAGTGAACTCCACTTCCTGGTGACCATGTCCTTGTAGAATCCCCTCCCATGAGTGTGGACTGGACCTGGTGGCTTATTTCTAACAGAGTAGAACATAGCAAAATTGACAGGAAGCCACATCAGAGACTAGGTCTGAAAAGGACTATGGCTTCTATCTTGGACACTCACCCTCTCCTGCTGCTCTCTGGCACTAGGTAAAGCCAGCTGCCTGCTGTGGGCTGCTCCATAGAAAGGTCTATTTAGTGGGGACCTGATGTCCATGCAACAGCAGGAGAACCAGAGGCCAGGAACCATGCAGAAGCACTGGAGCCTGGACATGACCAGCAGTTGCCAGCACCCCTGCAGAAGAGGGCCGACTGAGTGTCTAAAGAAACAGATGACTAATGCTAAGTAATATAAACCAGACTCACGAGCTTAAATACTGCATGGTTTCTCTTACATAAGAAACCCAAAGGACTGGCCAAATAGCTCAGTGCATTAAAGTACGTGCAAGCAGGCTCAGGGGCCGGGGATTCAATCCCCAGGTCTGCCATGCCGGCCCTGCCCCTGGAGTATGCTGAGACAGCAATTGAGACTGGGTGTGGTAGCACACCCGCACCTTTTGCTTAATCCCAGCTCTTGGGAGGCTGTAAACAGGCAGATCACTACGTGTCTGATCTAGTAGTGAGACCCTGAACATCCTATAGACCCTTCCCTAAAACCAAAATTTTTTAAAAAGAAACCCAAAGTATAAATAATTTAAAGACCAGCTGGGGAGATAGTTCAGCTGTCTAAGCACCTGCCTGGCAAGCGCAAAGATCTAGGTTCCATCCTCAGTACCACATGCCATGCTGGCACAGCCCCAGACCAGCCACCGAAACTAGGAACACACTAGGAATCCCAGCTCTGAGTCCAAGCTGCATAGCAAGACCCTGAAGCAAATACATAAATTTTAAAAAATAAAGAAAGAATAAAAAAGGATGGGTTATTGGAAAAAGAGAGACAGACTTTGTGCAAACGAGAAGAAGGCAAAGACATAGGGGATGGTAGGTGAAGGGGGGAGAAGTAAAGAGAACTCAGATGCGCTAGGTAAGTGGAGCTGATTCCCCACCAGGAGTGTAATCAGTATGTATGACAAACATGAACTAATGAAAAGAAAAAGAACAGATTCTTGTTTTAAGACCTAGGAATCATTGGTTCTACAGAAATAGATAATCTTTACAGTACAACAGAAGGTCATTCCATAGCTGGGCACCACATGGTAACCTTTAATTTCTCTCAGTGGATTCACTTTGAATGCTTATCTCCCTAAATATGCTGCAGAGAACATCTATGTGTGCCTGACGTAAGGGGGCAGGTGAGACTTCTATGGCTGGGGAGGTAAACCCCTAAGAGGAAGGAGCTCTGTGATTGCTGCCTTTAAATTCTCTCCACCAGGGCTGCAAGGGCCTTCCCTGGAAGAGCAAAATTGACCTCTTAGGTGGTAATCTTTCTTTCTTCTCTTCTTTACGTCTGTAATTCTACACATAATCATACGTGCATTAACTTCCCTTTGTGCAGTGACACGCTGTGATCTGGATATGAGCAAATGAACAGTATTGTATCAAAAAGTACTGCATATTTAATAAAGATGCTTTTATTCCAAGAGACTCTGAAGTCATGGCTGCTAAATGCTAAGTGCTACTGAAGAAAAGGACTGAAAAATAGCTCTGCTTTATTTAATATCAATAAAGTAACTCTCTCCCACATAGAACTCACCTCCCAATAAAACATGAAAATTGAAATCATCAATAAGAGCTTTTTCATTGTTGGTTAATCATTAAAAGTTATTGGGAGTGTCTCTTTCCTGTCTTAATCGCCTCTCCGCTTATTCTGCTTTTTTCCCACAGAGACACAATCTTCACAGACAAATGCTCACTCTCTCCTATCTCTTCAGACTTGACCCTCAAGCTCTGAAAAGCTCATGGCATTTGACACTGGAAAAGAGAAGAAAGGATCCTCTATAAATCAACACTAGTGTAAAGAGATGATTTGCCAGGCCCCTGTGTAAGTCTAGCGGGTGACTACTGTGAGTAAGAATGGTTTATTCTTTTTGTATACACAGACACACAAATACACATGTGTACGCATGCACGCACGCACACACACACACACACACTCGGTCCTTTTTCTGATATGTTACATTTTTCCCAGTTAATACTTGAACCTTGATAAGGACTTGGATCTCAGAGACTGATTCCTATGGTGATAACTGCCTGGAATCGAAACCATTTTCCAAATCCAGACAGACTTCGCCCACTTTGCAAAGAGCAACTCATGTGATTAACTGCATCAGCAAAGAAAATAGCTGTCTTATCCAGACTGGTAGCACAAGTGAGCCATTGATTTTCTTGCTTTGGGAACCCCAAGTGCACATCCCAAGCACTGTGTAAGAACTGTCACCAGATTGATCTGTTCCTCAGAATGCTTAGACAGATGCAACTTCAGTTTCATTCGGTCCATGTATGCAAATGAGATGGAAAAACAGCAGGTTTCTATTAACAACAAGGGGATGCTGAGCAGAGAATGTGGCGCTGACTCCAAGGCTGCTACGTGCAAGGCCTGCGTATGGGCATCTGTAAGGTTTCATCACCTCTGCAAAGCCTCCACTGCACACATCATGTGGAAAAGTGGCAAAACCTTCTCCAAAGAGACTTGGCAACCACATCAAGCCAGAACATACACCACTATCCTGGCCTTGTCCACTATGCTGCAGGCCTTCAGGCCTTGATCGGGCCCCTAACCCTCAAATGACAGGACGTGGAGGGTCAGCAGGCCCATGGGACTTGCCGCATGGACAGTTCCAACACCCAGGTAGGAGCTCCTGACCTCATCCCATTCTGGGCAGCAGTCATTGGGACAAAAGAGACTCCTGCCCAAGTCAGGGAAAAGAGTCCCTTCACCGTGATGCTTCCAGGTCCGACCCCCAGTGCCAGGGGGGTGGAGGCCACATGCAGGAGAGCATACAGAGCAGGCACCCTGGAGACACAGCGTCCAAGTACAAATACCAAACCCGCTCTTTGCTCTGTGCTGTGGGGCAAGTAACAGAATTCTCCAAGCTTCCGTTGTCCCTGGTAAAATGAAGATAAGAACAAGCAGTTACAAAGCATTCTCTAGAATCACTTAAATACTCCATAGCAAAGCTTACTTAGCAAAGTATCCAGAACAAAATGTGTGCTCCATAAATGTACAGGAAAACACAGACTCACCTGGAAATTATCTTTATTTCTAATAACAGAGATTATGTAGATCAAAAGGAAAATAAACATCCAAATGAAAAAATGTCCCTAAAAGAAGCCTATTATGAGCATTAACTCGAGTTGTGTGTATCAAGGATTGTCCCAATTGCAAGAACAAGAAGGGGTTGTAGTTGACTGCCAGCCCCATGACCGACTTCCAAGAAAAAGAAAATCTGTGACTACAGTTGGGAAATTCACATCTTCGGGCAGGGAAGGCACTCACCTATGCACCAGGGGCAGGTCCAGGGGCAGGAGATGGAGCCTCACGCTTGCCACCCAAGTCACTGAAATTTTTCTCTCTGTCCTCCTTAGTGGACTTTATGCCAAGCATTAACCTCTGATAAAGTACATGCAGAATGTGGGCAAGAAAATCATTATCACTGCTACTGTGGTTAACAGCTTGAGAGAAAAAATAAAAGGATATTAGCACATCTGAAAGACACCTGCATGCCCTATTTAGTGCTGCTCTATCCACTACAGCAAATACTCAGAATCAAGTTAGATGGCCGGCAACAGGTGAGTGGATAAAGAAGGCACTGTACATATGCACAAAAGCATAGCATTCATCTATAAAGAAGAATGACATCCATAATTAGTAGCAAAATGGATGAAATTGTAAGTGAATTAAGTCAGACAGAAAGGTGAATACCTACTGTTATTTTGCATATGTTGATGCTAAAATATAAGAAGTCTGTATGAGTGCAAAATCATAATTACTAGAGTCGGGGAAGACGGTGAGACCACAAAAAGGGAGGCTGACTGGCAAGTACCAAAAGACAGGTAAAAACAAAGAGCTCAAATGCTCTACAGCACCCTCTGGTTTCCAAAAATGAAGTAACAATTAGGAGACAGGGCTGCTGACCACCCTAACTTGATCAGTACATACTGTGCATGTATTGAAGTACCATGCTGCACCTCATTAATATGTGGAATTACTATTAATAATCAAAAAACAGTAATACATGGTCTAGAAATGTAAACTTCCTTGATTGGATCATTACACATTGTGTAGGTGTGTGTTATAAGATCATACTATTGTAAGTTGTAAAACTTAAGTTTACAATTAAAATAATAATTTTAAAAATTTTAAAGAAGAAAAAATAGTTCAGTACTTTTCAAATGAGGACTTTGCCCCTCCACTACATTGGGACAACCATTGGAATAAAAAGCAGTCCTAACAAGCTAAAACCACCAAGTACCCTGGAGTGAAATCAGGTGGGAAAATAGCATGGCCCAGCGGCAGGGAGCCAGCAGAGCTGCTGGTTAGGGAGGTCTGCAGAGCAGAGCGAAGCGCTTTTCGCAGGGAAGGTGCTCAGTAAATGCTTGCTGAGTAATCGGCTAAACTGGATTTCACAGCCAGTCTGTGACTTAGAGCTGAGATCCTCCAGCTTTCAGACATGAAATCATAGATCCAGAGAGCAAATAAATGTCTAAACTTGTGTAGCTAAAAAATCAAAAATCTGGGCTGGGATTATAGCTCAGCTGCCCAGTGCCTGCCTGGCAAACTCAAGGTCTTCAGTTCAAGTTCCTGTAATCTCCCTCCCCACAACAAAGAATAACAACCTGGAAATAGAAAATTTGAAAATCAAATCCAGATTATCACACGGAGGGGTTGTGTTCTTCGGTCACTTGCAAATGCTCAGTAGACATTATCTGCTATTTCTATAATGTCAACAATGATGCAGAGGTATCATTGATTTCATGATTTTTTTGCTATTATCATTAATATTGCATTAAAATATCTTCACAATGCGTGAAATATGGATGAGTATGTCGATCAATAGGTGTCCACAAATACTGTCTCCCACAAACTAAATAATTTGGTCCCACCCATGTTGTAAGGTATCTGCCAATCCCCGTGGGTCACCCAAGTGACCAGCTCTCACCAAGCAGTCTGTGGTGACTCAGTTTCACTCCACTGAAATGAGCACGAAGCTCAGCCATTTGGTACATATCTCAAGTGTACACACATCCAAAAAGACATGTAAAGTGGAAAGTACTGAAGGTGTGGGAAGAAGGGTTACACACGGGGGCGCCCTCCCCATCAAACTGAACTTGAGGATCAGGTTGCCTTTGAGATTTCTATAGCCTGAGGAACTTGCATGGGCGGCTTCAGCCAGCTGTGTCACATGGCTGCTTTCTTTCCACCTGCCCACATGTCTTCCCTGCTTTTCTTTATACTCTCTTTCTCCTATTTTTCTTCTTGAAAGCATGTGTGCATTACTCCTGTCATCTCTTCCAGAGGAGCACGATCCCACCTCTGCTCTCTCACTACTTCCTGAAGCCAGTGCCATCTTTAACCAGATCAGTGTGTTTTTCTAACAAAGATCCCTTCTTGTCTAAGTGTTGTTCCAGTGTCACTTGTGGAAATAATCCACTAAAAGCCTTGCTACAGCTTTATTTCAAGATTGAAATAATAAAGTGATAACATAAAGTTACCTAAGACAGTAAGAAAAGGCTCACTTCTTCTCAGAGATATTGATACAGTCTTAGAAACTGAAGGCTGGTGAGATAGCTTTGCAGGCTAAAGCACCTACTTAGGCAGGCTTACACCAAGTACAGGGACCGTGGTTCTCCATCCAGGCACCACATGCCATGCCAGCACCGCCTCCAGGGTAGGCTGAAACAACCACAGAGTCCAGGTCAGTACCAGTCCAAGCTGCATAGTGAGACCCTGTAACAACCAAATATACTTTAAAAAAGAAGAAAGAATAAAGAAGAGGGAGGAGGAAGAAGAGGAGGTAGAGGAGGAAGGGAAAGAGGAAGAAGAAAGAGGGGAGGAGGAGGGAGA
>PVKA01010343.1:0-27496 GCA_004027165.1 Ctenomys sociabilis
GCTTGTGCTGCTCTGCATTTTCCCTGGTGGTATTGGAGCCCAGTGCTTCTTTCTTGTACATATATAATAGTGTCACACTTTGACTTTTATTGATACATACTGTAGTGAATATTGTTGTGCACTTTTATGTGTAATTATTAGCTATTTGGATATACTTTTTTGTGAAATACTTGTTTAAATATCTTCTCCATATTTTCTATTGATCTTTTCTACTGGGATCTCCTCTCTTTTTTTATGTGAGCTTTTGTTTAATTTGAACATTTATCTTTTATATATTCAGTTTATATTCTCCACATATAATCTTACAATATGTGTTTACATGTATGACACACATATTTCAAGCATTTTCTTTCACTTTGCCCTTGTAGCTATTATCTTCATTGGATAATTTGATAAATAGAATATCTTAATTTTCATGAGTTACGATTTATCAATTGTTATTCTTTGGTTAGCCATCTTGTGTGCCATTTGAGAAATATCACTATATTGATCATAAAGGTATGCACATACACTATCCTCTATGTCTTTTCTTGTTTCAAAATGTGCACACATCTGAAATTCCTCTCCATGTGCTGAAGAAAGCACACGAAGGTCAGTGTCCTGCACTGTCAGGCATACCCCTCCTTACCACAGATTGTCTAGGTATGGAATTATGTTTCTAGACCACACTTCATTCCATTAGTTACTATTTCTATTTTTATGTTGATGGCTTGAAGTCTGAATTACTGTACATTTTTGATAGGTCCAGTTACCTGATATTATAAATACTGTGACTTTGCTCTTGGTCTGGATGGCCTTGCTTTGTGCTGGGTCTATGCATGTCCCTGGGAATTTTCAAATGAACTCACCAGTTTTTATGAAGTTAATTCAATGATTTCAATCAGTACTGTATGGAATTTATATGACATTGAGGACAATTAATATATTTTCAAGTTTTGATCAATTCCTTTATTTGTTCATACCATCGTTTTTCTCAGTAATATTTTGTAATTTTGAATGCAAACATTTCGTGCATTTTGGCATGAGACTCATATCTGGAAATGTGATGTGATTGAGGGAAACCTTAATGCTTTGCTTTAAAATTTTTGAGTTTCTAATACAATCATCCAAGTTATCTCACAGTATTTTTTTGGTACCAGGAATTGAACTCTTGACCTTGCACTTGCCAGGCAGACTCTGTGCCACTGAGCTTTATCCCAGCCAAGTCACCTATGTTAACTTATGATTTTTTAACATTTTACCTAAGAATGGTTTGGGATATTGTGTGTTCACAATCATAACATTTTAAATCATTATCCACATATTTATTTTTTTCAAATCTAATCATTTTTATTTCTTTCTATGAAGTAGTGCATAGGCCAAGTAATTCATTATCAAGTTGAAAAGAAGTGGTGATATGAGTTGTATTTACTATATTCACAAACTTTGTGAGAAATTTTAATATTATTTAAAGATATTTATTATAAACTTTAATAGATATCTTTTATTAGATTAAGGAAATTATCTTGTATTTCTCATTTACTAAAAGTTTTTATCACATAAGAATATTAAATTTGAGCCAAGATTTTTCTATATCTTTTGGGATACTTATACCTTGTTCTCCTTCATTTCATTTATTTATTTGGTACAGGGTCTTATTGTGCAGCATTAATCAGAGTGATCCTCCTCTCAGTTATCTGAAGTGCTGGGATAACAGGTATGCGCCACCACATCCGATTTTGGTGGCCAGCGCGGTTCAGGACAGCACAGCATATAGTACTGGTGATAGAACCCGGGTACTAGCAAACTGAATTGAGCTTGCCAGGCAAGTGCTCACATTGCTAGGCTATTTGACCAGCCCTTTCCTTCATTTCTTGATGTGATTAATTAGGCTGCTTTCTGAACATTGAATTTCTTTTAGGAGCCTAAAATAAAGCCAGGTTGGCTTGCATATGTTGACTTGCTCATCTTTTGTTTAGGACTTTTCAATTGTGTTTCTGAAAGATATTAGCTTGCCGTTTTCCATTTTCATAATATTCTTTTTAGATTTTAGATTAAAAACACTACTGTTGTCATCAAGCAAGCTCTGAACTGTTACTTCTTTGTTCACAGAAAACATTTGTGTAGCAGTGTTGTCTTTCTTACAAAATGTTTGGCAGAATTCAACAGTGAAGTTTTCTGGACCATGTTTGATTTTTGTCACCATTATTCTCTCATGTGTGAGGGTTGTTAACATTACATTCTGTGGCTTCTGTAAAGATCAGATTAGTCTGAATTTTGAGTCCTTTTTTCTGCTAGCTTTTGTGCATTTTATTAGTTTTCCGCTGAGAAAGGTGTATCCAGTTCAACTGAATTACAGAAAACCTGACTTGGACTATATTCAATTCTATAAAACAAAAATATTGTACAAATGTTATCAATGCCCACCATTGCATTAGACATTATATAATAGTAATATAACAATCTAGCAATGGGTCAATCATAATGCAATGAAATGTCTTTATTCCTAGAGAGATATTAGATCAATTAAAAGAAAATATATTTTTGATAAATATTACTGGTAACTCATGCCTTCTATGTTTCAAATGGTATGCAAGGTACATAACCTCAACAAAATTAATCTTTTCATTTGTTATTATGTGTTTGTAAGCATTTTTCCATTACTGTAGATACTTTCTAATCTCTTAATCAAATGTTTTAAAGATTTAATTGCTTTCCTAAAGTGAAAAGCTTCCTCATTGGAATTTGAAATATTTATAAAAGTCATGGTTTCCTTGTCTATCAATCTGGCAAAAATATAATAGCTTGCATTTGTCACTGATGCCTTAATCATGGTCCAGAATTTTAAATCAGCTTTCCTACATGTGCATCAACATTTCTTGAGCATTTAAATAAGCAAAGGCAAAGATTATAAATTGGGTTTAGTTATTTCAAGAAAACTAGTACAGATTTCTGTCCCTCCAGAAATATCACCCCAGGTTGTAAAATCCCTTCAGTGCTATTTGTCTTTCTCTCCTTACAAATGTGGTCAGAGTAGAGCAAACCACAGGTAAACTCACAGGCTTTTGGTAGTGATGGTGACATGAGGTGAAGAATAGTAAGGGATTTAGGTCAAGAATATTAGCAATGGCCCCACCAGGTCACCTTTAGGGTGACCTGCATGAAATCCAGAGGCCCGGACTGCACAAGGCTGCCTTTATTAGAAGCTCGGTTATACAAGTCCTGGGCCAGCTCCCGTTCTTTGTGGCTGTCCAAGCAGACCATCGGGCCTATTAAACGTGGGCAGATGGACTGAGGAGAGCAACTGGGTGCTTTTCATTGCTAATCCTGGCTCTGACTCACTCTGTGACCTCTGTTGGTGTGTTTCCTCAGCTGGAAAGGGACGATAATAATAATGACCTATTTAACAAGGGGCGTTGTGTGGATTGACAGCTAATAACATGTTTCACGAGACAAGGCAGCATTGAGCTTGCAAACACCAATAGAAAGCTTCTCCATGCTGCAGAGTAGATTCATGCTTCCCTTGAAGAAAACCCAGTACACCAAAACACGAACATATAAAACAGTTGAAATGAGGTGAGCTTTCAGTCTGACTAAAGGAACTTCATTTTCTAAAAGGAGAGTTGGGAATTTCAAAGCTTCATAAGATTCATCTCTACTTATCCCATTGTTCTAGCATTTGGGAGGTGAATACATTTTTATCATCCTTGATATGTTTTGCCCTTTAAAATCAGCTGAGAATAAATGTTCAAGCCTTCTGTAACATCAGCTTCCAAACATGAACTTTTTTTATTTTATCTCATCATAAAAGATTCTTGTTTTACTTCGGAAAATTACATTACATTTAATAAATGTAGCATTAGGCAGAGCTTTTTACAACCCTATAATGTACACACCAGGCAATGTACTTCTACCAGTTTAGTACTGAGTAGCTGTTTAAAGATGGCCATATATAGTAACCATTTGCTAACACATTTCCTCTGTGTCTTCTTGTTTTTGACAAAATGAAAGGTCAAACAGAAAAACAGAATTTGGAAAAGAAAAATTGCATACTATGTAAAGACAGTTAAAGTATTTTGAAAAAGAAGAAAAGTCCAGGAAGATAGTTGGTAATTTTGTTCAGTGTGTGACCTATGGTCTTCTTACAGTGTTGCTGACAATGTTTCTTTTTGGGATTTGATCTTCATTTTAATGGCAATACTGTGCACTGCAGAAGGCACATTTTTCTTGACCTTTGCAAATAAAACATCTCTAAACTCATCAGTTCACCAAGTTCTTATGAGCTTCTTGGGTAAAACCAAAAATTTATGGTTAATCCTTTGCTTCCTAAGGGAGAAGGTGAGATTCTGAATTTATTAGATCAGTCCTGTTTTCTGTTTTCAAAAGTGTATTTAGGGGCTAATTGTCCACATTTTTTTAGTAGCTCATTAAAATGTCTCACTTAGAATTAAATATCATTTCTCTAAAAACAACAGAAAGTAAGATGCAAAACTTGAAATCTAGATTATTTTCAACATAAACAATGTTTATCCTTCACAAATATAGAGGAGCCTTGAGACAAGTTCTTTCTGGAAAGGTTTCTACCAGGAAATAAATATTATAATTTTGAAATCAATTTCAACCATGAAATATTTTCCAAGTTTTACTGAAAGTAATGTCTAACTCACATTAGAGTATGTTTGTAAGACAATAAGGACATGATTTTATTTATAAGTATGCTACCCCACTGTCTATAATTATCCAACATTTATTTATTTATATTTATCTTATATTTATTTATTTTGTGTAGGGTCTTGCTATGCAACTCCGGCTTGCAGTGACCCTCCTGTCTCAGCCTCTCCAGTGCTGGGATTACAGGCATGTGCCACCATGCTTGGCTGCAATGGCTGATTCAGTGAGGGTTTGAACCTGGGTCCTTGTGCCTGCCAGGCAAGTTCTTAGACTGCTGAGCTATCTCCCCAGCCAGTGTCCAAATTTTAAATAGTATCATAGTATTAATCAATATAAAATAAGGAGGTGGGGATTCTCAGCAGAATGACCACCACACACATGTTATTACCCTGATCCTTTGAAATGAGGCTTGAATGCAATATCATGCTAGAATTTGAAGAACTGCATCTCCTGCCTCTATAACAGGAGTGATCTGGCTAAAGGCTAAGAAGCTTTGGTGTAGCATGAAGTAAATGGTAATATTCTTTATTAGTTAATGGACTATTTAAACAAGCAATGTCCTTTCATAATATAGAAGTATTTCTATATACTTCACAAGTTGGTAGTAGTATTAATTTCAGCTATAACTATAAATTATTATTATTTTTTTTTGCGGAACCAGGGATTGAACTCAGGCCCCTGCGCTTGCCAGGCAAGCACCTATTCTACTGAGCCATCTCCCCAGTCCCATAGCTATAAATCATGATACAAGAATCTGAGATGGTTTTAATTACAGGTTTACAAGTAGATATATATTATATTTCATTTTCTGTTACTGGTGAGTAGTTTATACTTTAGTTTGATAATAGTTATTATTGATATGCTATAAAATTAGGTAGCATATAATTAACTCTGCTATCTTAAAATATCACACCTATATCTTGCACATTTATCAGTAACTAACACTCTCATTTATATAATTATAGCAATAATGAGATTATCTTTATTAAGTGGTAAAGGAAATAGTGCATTATTTGATTTATAGGTGACATCTAGGCCTGGGTCTGTAGCTCAGTAGTCAAGTGTTTATCCAGCATGTTGGAAACCATGGATTTGATCCCCAGCATCACAAGAGAACAGGCAACCAAAATATATTAGTCATTACTAACATCATCTATTAGTGTAAAGTTCTCTTCCTCTTATTAGTATTTTGCTTTTTTTTGTGGTTCTGGGGATTGAAGTCAGGGCCTTGCACTTGCCCGGCAGGGGCTTATACTACTGAGCTATCTCTCTGGCCCTAGTATTTTGCTTCTGATTTTATAAGATTCTTGTCAGATATTAATGGTGCTTTCTTACCTTACTGAAAATATCAGAAAAATTGCTGGTAGGCATAAAATAGTTCATAATATTAAATAGAACTGAATTTCATGATCAAAATATATGTAAGGTTTTAAAATAACAAAGTCACATGACAGTTATCTTTCCTTTGGGGGGTGTACTGGGAATTGAAGTCAGGATCTCTCACCTTCCAGGTAGGAACTGCACCACAGAACTGCATCTCTGGCCAAAATAACAAAGTTAGATAGGGGTCATGATTTTTGTCATTTTGTACATCATGGTTCCAAGGTATTATACTTGGGGGGCTTCAAAGGGTCATGTGTCTGCACCTCATGGTGAGTGATCACTAGATGGCACTCATGTCTTTGATTTAATGAATGCAGATTTTACTGGAGTTCAATCTAGGGTCAATGAACAAACATGTATTCTGCTGGATTCATAGACACCTATCACACTCCAGCATTGCAGCCATTTTTCACTGTGAAAGTGGAATGGCTATATCAAGTACTCAGGCACACATAGACTTTGCAGCTAGTGTGAACATTTATGATTAAATTTCTCCTCTCTTTACATATTGAGGCTACAGCAAAAAGCTTTCAGTTAGAACATGTTTTACTGCTTAGGCAGAGCATGGTGGCCAGGGTTCAATTCCCAGCCTGCTGGGCTGGCCCTGTCCCCAGGGAGCACTTAGAAGGCAATTGAGAATGGGCATGGTGGTGTGCACCTATAATCCCAGAGCTTAGGAGGCTGTCAACAAGAGGATTTGTGTAGTGAGACCCCATAGAACTTGTAGACCCTGTACTAATGCACACACACACAAAAATGTTTGACCTCAGTTAATACATCTATCTGGAAATATCTCCTTTCTGTAAGGTTCAAAAGAAACAGCTTTCCTGTGGTTGTTTTCCTTGGTAGTCGAATACCTAAGGCCCACACATAACTCACACACACACACACACACACACACACACACACACACTAATGAAGAAAGTTATTTCTAAGAACCATGCAAACTACACACATGCACACATACAAATACATGCACAAACACAGATCTATAAAACCCCAATTTTACACATAGAGAATTGGCTCAGAGAATAAGAAATTTCCAGTGTTAGACAGCTTGTATTAGGTACATTCCATTGAACTGATGCCTGTTATGATCCTTGCAGAAAAGGGACCTCACCTTCACAACGAGTCTTCCATTTTGTTTACAGTGTGCTAGATATAATGACATCACTTTTCTAATTAACAAGAACTATTGGCCACTGAAATCCCCTTTGGGCACAGATAGTGTGTTTGGATATTGGTGTGATCATGACTATTGTAAAGTGACAGTTTTGAGAGAAATGAAGATGTTAAGGAAATAATTTTAACTTTGAGAGATGTCATTAATGCTGTGGTTTATTTACAATATATCTATCATAAATTACCTTTTCACAATATTGTGTGTCATTTATTATTTTGAGCAACTTCTGAAGTTGTGTGGGGTGGGCTGGTTAGGGTGGAATGTCAAATTGATTGCCCTTGAGATCCAGCTGGGAATTGGTGGAACACCCTTTTGCATACGTCTGGGCTGATAGAAGAGGCGTGGCCTCCAGGTCTGTGTTTCATCCCTGCTTCCTTCCTATTGGACCGTCTTTCTCTATTTTACTTCTCAGCCACCTTGAACTAAGCGCATGCCCTTCTGACAGGACACTCTGCCTCAGAGCCAGCAGACGATGAACTGAATCTCCTGACACTAAGATCCATATCACATTTCCTTTCCTTTGTGGTACAGTAGGCACTGTTTCCCAGTGATGACGAGGAAGCTATTGGAGAAAGATAGTGAGAGAGCTGGGGAGATGGCTCAGTGGAATAAGCGCTTTCCTGGCAAGCGCAAGGGTCTGAGTTCAATCCCCGGTTCCACCAAAAAATAAAGAAAGAAAGAAAGATAGTGAGTTATCTGGGATAAGTACTAAAATGCCCTTAATGTAGAATGATATGGCAGATGAAGTAAAATTAACCAAATATTGATTGCTATAGAAGTCATACATCACTACATGATGGCTTGTTGGGCTACCTTGCAAACCCTGTTCACAGTTGGAGGTTTTTCTGGTGGCTGATGGGTGGTACAAATTATTGGACTGTACATTGCCTAGAATGTCTCAGTGGATTAGCACTTCATAGCCATCTGGTTGCCAAGATCACCTCAAAGAGATGCATCTTGTACAACCTAAAGCAATCCCCCAGTTCTTTTGTTTTGGACCCGTGGCACCCTGGGCTACTTCAGTTTTCAGTTTTGGCTGAGTGTAAAATGTGTATAATAAATCATCTCTTCTGCATTAAAAGGAAAAAAAAATGGCAGAGGAGGTAACTAAATAGCATAAGCACCTGTCTGGCAAGCTCAAGGTTCCAAGTTCAACTCACAGTACAAAATAAATAAATATATAATAATTTAAAAGTTCTCAGTTCAAAATATAGGAACTGTCTCAAATACACACCAGTGTTAAAGAGTTTGTGAAGAGTGTTGCTTTCCACAATGTACCTGTCCTATAGAAATATTCACTGGGTTTGTTAGATTAAAAAAATCATAGCAAGTAGGAGTAGATCATTCTAAAATAGGAAAGTTTGTTGAGAGCAAGAAGATGTAATGAAAAAATGTAATGAAGAAACCGGAAGAATGTTCTATTGAGAACGTGTCTTATTGTAACAGCAGCAGGGCACCATGATAGCAGAGCTCTTGGGGGCTCAGTGTATGAAACAGGGCTTAGAACAGAAAGCAAAACAATAAATATGCATTTTTGTATAACACTGTTCATGCCATCTGCCTAGTGATTCTGTATACAATAAAAAGGCAGTATTTCTTAATTATCGTTTACCGATGACCTACATACAAATAGCTCAAAATACAGTGACAAATTCAGGCAAGTAAAATTTAAAAATATGCGTATTGTAAAGAAAACGGAAGAAAAAGAGAAATTTATAGAAAATGTAACTATAGGAGACAGTAGTGAATCTTATTTGCATTATACAAATGACATTTCTCTTTTTAAAAGTTTTTTTGACTAACATGAAGAAAGCTACTGTGTGGTTACAAAGGCTTTGCATATGTCAAAGATATGGAAGCTCAATAAATGTGTTAATGAATAAATGAAAGAATGAGTGAGTGATATGCAAGATTATGATGCATACATATATGTGCTATAATACTAATATTCTTTTAAGGGATAAAAAGGAAAACTCAGATTTTATATTTAGTAAACTATTATTGATTTTAAATGAATCATGATAGAAGTCAGTCCTTCAAATTATTTTTTACCCTCTTTTTTAAAATTAATTTCACTGAGAAACAAAAAGCAATGAGACAGTTTAAAAATTGATTAGTAAGGCAGTTTCAATAATTAATACATTGCAATTGTTGTCTTTGAAGCAGTTATTCATAGCACAAGATGCAGACAAGATATCCTATCCAAACTCTGTTAGCACAAATCTTTTTTCTCACTGAATTAAGAGAAAGTAGCTGTATATCTATCCTACCTATTTTGTATATACAGATACAGAATGATCCCTCCTTTGTATCCACTTTTTTTGTTTAGTTTTGTCAGAGATGGGTATTCCATTGTCATTTAAATTTGTAGGTGTGTGAATAATTCAATATAGTCCAGTAGTCCATAATGGTGGTGGGTTATCAGCAGAACTAGAAATGTCAGAATTTCTTGACTTGAGCCTTTTACAACTCAGCATTATCGATATGGCTTTACTTTTTATACCTTGTTTTTACACTTTTTTGCTGGATGGTTAAGACCTAGGTAATATAAGACCTATATAACAAGAAATGTAACTTTTATATCTGACAAGGTCAGTCAAATCCCCTCAGGATTTAAGTTTATTCTCAATAGAGAAGAAAAATACGTGTACCGCTTTCCTTGGGTATATGGTTCTCTGTTAGATTAACATTTTAAATTCCTTTCACTATATTTAAATCTCCCAGTAAATGTTCACTTCTGCCAGTAAATAAGTACACCTGTATGAAAGAGACAGAAACCGAAACATGTGCATTGACTGCAATGTAAAAGTGGCTCTACAAAATACAATTTCTCAATAATTACTATAAGTATAAATATATGGTCTATCTATATGTGATATATATGTATATATATATATTATGTGATATATATGTATATATGTATAAATATATATTCTATGATTATAGAGTTATAGTATTTCCAGGATTGAATGAAATATTAAAGATCATTTTGATAGGAAGGTAGTTGATCTATACCTCTGGAATATTTATATTTTCTTCTTTATTTTTTTTTTTTGTAGAACTGGGGATTGAACGCAGGCCCTTGTGCTTGTCAGGGAAGTGCTTATTCTACTGAGCCATCTCCCTGGCCCCCTGGAATATATTTCTTTAAATTTTGCTCCAAAAATTCTTTGCTAGTGCAAAACATAATTTAACATTTATATGTTTTTAAGATTAAAAACAAAATTTATGGAAGAACCAGTAGTAACCAGAATGGTATGTTGTATCTTGTAACTTTCATTAGTCCAGATTGCCCTAGGGGTTCCTCAAAAGATATTAGTACTTGCATGGAACCAGATGGAAGAGATTTTGGTTTCTAGGAAAATATAACTAGACTCAACTTCCTGTATTTTGAATAATTTAAAATGCTATAAAATTATTTTAACTAAATCCTACTTGTTTATTCTATCTCTAGTAATTTCCCAGTACTAAGTGAGGATTTTTTCTTGATTTCCTCTACTTTAGATATAAGCATTTTTATTAGAACATCATAGCCATTTTTTTCAGAAGTTGAAATATTTTCTCTCAGAAATAGGATTCAAGACTTTTAGTTCTTATCTATGAATGAAACTGGAGAGAAAAATCTCTATTCTCAAATGCATGAAAATTTTCAACCAAACTCCTTTTACTTTTGCATGTGAATGCTTGCTTTCACTCATTGGCCATGCTAACTTTTTGTTTTCTAGGTCCTGAAAACTTAAACACATTTAAATAAAAATCCAGGTGTTTTTCCTCACAGATGCCTTGACAGATGGTGGTGTTCTTCAAATATTTATAAAATTTTGTCCAATCAGTGAAGAGAATCAAGACATTTTATACTATTCTGCTATGTAGTTATAATTTCCTTCCTTATAGGTAGATCAAGATGTTTTTCTACATGTCTTGGAATTAATAGCAAATACTTAAACGCACTAGTAAAAATATGAAAGGTCATTAATTTCCAGTATTTGATAGGCAACATAACTAACTTTCTAGTCTGTCTTAAATATTGAAGGTGATAACAATAGCTTTATAAAAGTGAGGAAAATGGTAATATGCCAAAGTAAAGCTAAACATAAACATAAGAATAAATAAATTAGTGAGAAGATCTGTATTTTGAAATTTATATTTTTAATGTAATCTAAACAACTTTGGGGAAATTACTATTGTATAATAAAAAAATCAATCTTTTCTCTGCTGTACTTCGGAGCTTTTTTAAAAAATATGACTGGCTGAAGAAAGATTTGTTGGATTTTAAGAAAATATTCCATTCAATGAGCAGAGTTACAATGAGGTAGAGTAAAGCAGCTTTCTATATTGCCTGTTCAAAGAAACTACTGGGAAATGTAAAGAAGAAAATGAAGCAGAAAAGAAAGCCCAATTTAATACATTTATAATCCAGATAGCATGACAATAAATGTAGGAAATTTATGCTGTTCTACTAGGTGCTCGTGCTGTGATCCAAAGAAGGGTCTTTGAAGAAGTATAAAATTTATGACAGCTGTCAACACGATGGAGTGAATTTGACTCTTGTTACTATTGGATCTAAATGTCCCTCAGAACTCGCACATGTTCAGAGGCGGAACTTCTGAAAGACGATTGGATCGTGAGGGTACTTATTCCAGGTGGATCTGGATTTGTATACCAAGGAGTTCACAGCTGAGCACGCTGTTAGGGGCTGGGATCGGAGAGGAAGGTGAGGCGGTCCTTGGAAAGGTTGTGTCCTCACCGCTTTCTCCTCTCTCTCTCTCTCTGGCTCTGTCACTCTACCTCTATGTCTCTGTCTCAGTGTCTGTGTCTCTGTCTCTCTCTGTCTGTGTCTGTCTCTCTGTTTCTGTCTGTCTCTGTCTCTCTATCTTTGTCTCTCTCTTTCTCTCTGTCTGTCTGTCTGTTTGTCTCTGTCTCTATCTCTGTTTCTGTCTGTCTGTCTGTCTGTCTGTCTGTCTCTGCTTTCTGGCCACCAAGAATCCAGTGTCTCCTCTGTAGTGCCCTTCCATGAGATCCTTCCTGCCTTGGCACAAACGGAACCCTCTAAAACCATGAGGCAAAATAAGCCTCTCTTCTTTTATCTTGTATCAGGTATTTTGTCCCAACAATGATAAAATCATTACTCTAGTTCATTTTGCCCTTCTTTATTCAGCCATGTGAAGTCATACATTCCTTCCTTTTGAAAATATCACATAGTTCAAGACACCATCTTGGGAGGACTTAATACTAATCTCTCTATTAGTGTAATGAATAGATATTTAAATTAAAAGAGAAATGGTTTAGTTTGACTCCAAGTACCAGAGATTTCAATCTACAGTTTGTTTTTGGCATGTGGCCTTTGGCCCTGTTACAAAGCAGTGAATCATGGAAGCATGAGGTGGAAAAGGCTGCTCACTTTCTGGTGGCCAAGAAGCAAAGAGAAAGGAATGGGGAAAAGACAGCATCATTTGCTAGAATGTTCTCATAGAAATGGATGACTTCTCACTGTACTCTAACTCTGCGTTTCCGTCACTTTCTGATACCACCATAGGCTAGGACTAAACCTTTAATATGAGCTTTTGGTAGGACACTTACCCATATCATAGAAGCAGTCCTCACCAGACACTGAATATTCAACCACTTCACTGTTGTTGATTGCAGAAATATGAGGAAACAACTTCTGTTCTTTATAAACTCCCCAGTCATTATTTTGATGCAGTAGTATCCTGATGGTTTAAGATATATTGATAAATATCAAACAATACATTCTTTTTCATTTTTCTTTTATCAGGTTATAGCAGTTCTTAGGTAATTAAAATGATCTTTATGCAAAGATTCAAACATTAAAGGAAAGCTTGCATGACCATGATACTCAGAACTTATTCTTTGATACTTAAAGCTTTGCAATTTTCCTGATACGAACCATGAATTTTTCTTTTATACGATTTCAATCTGAATATTAAAAATTTCCTCTAATGTTTTTGGTTCCAATTATATTCTTTAATTTTGCTATTATTTTACTTAATTTATTATTGAAGGTAGAACAATAGAACATAGTTGAATATTCATAGAGTATTTTCTATACCTCTTTAAATGAACTGTGGTGATTTTCTCCATAAATGTATCTTGCCAAACACTCAATCCCTTTCTTCCTTTTTATCTCCAAATCCATTTATCGTAGATTGTTTAGCTTTGTACTAGCCATCACAAACTGAAATCCTGCTTTTGTTTTTTTGTATTTTAGGGAAGGGTCTACAGGGTGCTCAGGGTCTCACTATTAGATTGGACTCATAGTGATTCTCCTCTTACAGTCTCCCAAGAGGTGGGATTACAGGCAAGTGTCACCATGTCCAGTCTCAATTGCCATCTCATTGTGCCCTGGAGTGGGGCTGGCACAGCACGCCCCAGGAGAAATCTTAACTTTCACCATCAATATTTATACTATAACGAGGACTCAATATAATCATACACACAATACATTTTTTTAAATAGTACACTTAAATTGTCCTGGAATACAAGTTTTCAGATTCTGTTGTTCTGAATTCCTTTGTCCTCTTACATATTCAACAAGTGCCAATCTTTGAGAGACTCATCAATACCACTTTGACCACCATGTGAGTTCTGAATGGGTATTCAAGAATGTACCAGCCACAAACCTGTGCCTTATTCAGCCCAGAGTTCATGTTGCTTTTGTTCTTCAGTTTCCTGGAGTGTGCTTGTCCACAGAAAGCCAAAATATACAAGCAAGAGCACTTTGGTTGGTTTCAGTAGTTGGTTTGGGATTGGTTTCCCTTACTTCATCATTTCTAAAAGGTACATGTTGAAACATCATAAAATTGAATGGTTTACTCAAATTGTGGTTAAAAAGAAGTGGTTTACTTTAGGGAAGAAGGCCTTAGCTATATAATAGTTCCAAGAATATAAAGTCCTTTAAAAAATGAAATTGTCTGGGAGATGAAATCTGGACTTTTCTGTGTGTGTGTGTGTGTGTGTGTGTGTGAATGTGTGTATGCGTATAAATCTGTTTTTGCCAGGTTGAAAGGTACTTTTAATTTGCTGTTGTTTTAACTGATTCCATTAATATCTTTATATTTATAACTTGGGCAAAATATTACTTGAAATTATCTTAAGCAACCTTCAAATATTTTTGTAGAATTCATAAGGATTTCAAATACAGAGACAGTTTCCCAAAGGAGGATATATTTCTTACACAGAAATTACCAGCTCCATTTTATCTGGTCAGCTACAATAGTTTGGAGATATTCTTTCTGTTATTTCTTTCTTTTTTGAGATTACATCTATACAAAATACCTTCCTATCATATTTGTTTTTACTGCTATATATTCCTTAGAAATTTCTTATTTTATATTTTCTTTATGAAATTCTGTATTTTAATTAAATTTATACTTTATTAGGATAAACAATTTAGTTGAAGTTTCATGAATCACATGATTTTCTTTCTGTGTTGATAGGATGAGATGTGGGCTAAGTTCAGCTCCTAAACTCAATTTTGCTGCAAAATTATCTGTGTTTTAGCAATCCAGCTACCCAAGGACCTCCACAACAGTGCCTTTGTTTAGATTATTTCTCTGATTGACTGACCTGCCCTTCTGCCACCACTCAGGACAATGCTAACAACCTTTCTTATCTCAAAATGTATTTCTCCTTTGATCTTTTTCTCCATGACTAAATCAAAGATGCCTCCCTTTTTAAAATTAAGAGACTCCTAGCCCATGTGTCTTACCAAATAACAGACCAACCTCTGAGTTAAAGTAATCATGTCCCCAATAGTATCACAGCAGGCCACCAGACTCTGCTTGAAGCCCAGCATTGTGAAAGAGACCAGAAAATCAGGAAGAATCCCATCACATGTTGTCATCTGGAGAGCTCAGCTATTAGGAGCTTCACTTGAAGAATTTGGGCAAAATTTTGTAGCAGAATTATAGACTACAGTGACAACTAATACACAGTATCAACATATTAGGAACACATCTAGGGAAACATTCAAGCCAAACATATCTTCCTTTATGTTAACAAAATTATTTTATTATCCATAGAAATGTCTAAGTGGAGACCTCAGGGAGTCTCCTTGTTTAAGAGGTCACAATATAACATATTCGCAACCAGTTATGATCTTTTCCCTGTAAGGAAGCAGCATCTCTTCTTCAGAATGAGAGCAAGGAAAGAAGCAGGCATCAAGCACACATGCATGCACACACACACACACACAGACACACACACACACTCATCCCACTTACAACTACTTCTTTGCTTAAGTAATTCTGAAAATTCAGGAGGAGGGAAATGGAATTAACTGATCCACTCTGCTTAAGAAAAACATATATAGAAAATCATTTCATGAACAGGATAAAAATGTTCAAAGACAAATCCTGATCAATCATAGTTCCACAATGATACCAGATACTTCAGGCACTTTTTATTAAATATGAAAGTGCACCAACTAACCCATGTTGCGAAACAAATTTGTTATTTATTTATTTTTAGACAAGGATCTCACTATGTAGAACAGGCCGACCTCAAATTTGCTTATGTAGCCCAGGCTGGCCTCAAACTCACAGGAATCGTGCCTTAGCCTCTTACGTGCTAGATTACAGATGTGCACCACCATGCCTGGCCATGAGTTTGTTTTATTTTCATAACCCGAGAAAAATACTGGTGTGCTTATATTGCTATCCCCCTATTTGTCCACTTCTTTCTGAAATGGGATGAAACAACAGGTTTGTAGCTAAATAGATAAAAAGGAAACTATGGAAATTCTAGTCAACAATACATAATTCTGTGTGTTCGCAAACTAGAAGATGTATAGAGACCCCGTTGGCACACATGGATGAGTCATTTGAGTCTTTAGGAAAATTCTCCTTAAAGTCTAATTAGTGGTTTTATTTCATTATTCATTTATTGGTATAAGAATGGACGCTCCCTTGCAAAAATCTAAAATATATTTTAGCATACACGGCTAAGAGATTTTTATTTGTTTAATTTTAGTAGTTTTTGTTTTCGCAAACATTTATGGGCATGCTCCTTGTTTTGCCAATTTGTACTGGTAAATTTAGAAATACTAAATAGATGTTCCAAGAGAAAAATCTGTCTTTGATTTTTGTGATTAAACATTTTCTTAGGATTTTCTAAAAGGACTCCAGTTATATAATATAATTACTTTTAAGGACAAATAAACAGATTAGCAAATTAAATAATATTCAAACTGTAAATACTGAACAAAAGTAATATTATCTTACATTCAAAAGATTGACCTTTGGTATAAAGGCCAAAAGAAGTTGTGTCTAAAAATTGTAGGAAATATTAAAAATTTAATTGGTGTTTGAAAAAAGTTTTCAAAGAAAATGACTTTTATTGCTATATTTTAGGTATAAATAATGGTCACATTCACCATAAGGTATTTGTGTTTGCACATGATGTAACATGATTCTGTTCTATTCCCATTACCCTATCCTTCCAAGTCCTCTTCCCTGCCTTATATACAAAAGCTTTGTTTCCAATTTTTCCATTTTTTTTTCATTTTCTATACTTTTCTTTTCCTTCTTTCCCCCTACCACTTCCTTTGTTTCCCTCTGCATTTGAAAATTTTCCTCCTATTTCCCAACATCTATTGTACATTTTGATCCTTATTTATACTTTCAGTTATTCATTTAAGAGTAGGGTCTTAATCTGCATTTACCTGGAAATATCTCAAGCTTTCCTTTTTTTATAGAAATATAAATCTGCAGATATAGATATACATGATATATGGACATAGGTATAGATATAGATTAGATATCTAAGTATCCTCTCCTTCTTAACTATTCACCAGTTGGTGGGTGTTTGGGCTGTTTTTAAGTTCTATCTATTACAAACTGTGCCACTATAGATGTGGGTGTTCACATATCACTGTGCTGTGTTAATTCTTCCAGGAATATACCAAGAGGGAAAAAGATGGGTCAAATGGAACGTCTAGTTCTAGTTTATTGAGGAATTACCACACAAATTTCCACAGTAGTTGCAACAATTTACATTCTCACAAACAGAGGAGAAAGTTCTCTTTTCCCACATTTGTTAGTGGTTGGTTTCATAGAATAGCCCTTCTTTCTGGGGTGAGATTGAATCTCAGGATTTTTTTTTTCAGAACTGGGATTGAACTCAGGCCCTAGTGCTTGCCAGGGAAGTGCTTATTATACTGAGCTAACTACCTGGCCCACATTGTTTACTTTTGTCAGAGACGGGTTTTCCATTGCCATTCATATATTGTAGGTGCATGAATTCAGCAAAATAAGCCAAGTAGTCCAGTAGTCATTAATAGTAGTGGGTTATCTGCATGACTGACAATGTCAGAAATTGTTGACTTGAGCCTTTTACAGTTCAGCATATTAATATGGTTTTACATTTTATATCTCGCTTTTATACTTTTCTTCTGGATGGTTAAAATCAAGATAAAGCAAGACCTATATAACAAAAAAATGTAACTTGCATCTGACAAAGTCAGTCAAATCCCCTCAGGATTTGATCTGAAACTCTACACAGCATTTTGTAGATCTTTTGTGAGTGTTAGCCATGTGCATGAGTCATGGCTGTTGCTTGACCAGTTTGCTCTCTGTGATAGTTTGAGAAAATGTTTTTTCTTCAGATGACTGCTTAGGCACACTCTATATCATTGATGACTTCCTCTGTGGCCCTATAATCTCCTTGATCAGAAAATCTGGGACACCACTGAGTTACAGAATGTTATAGTACAGGTTATCTTGTGTTCTGAGTCCTTATTGACCTTGAAGGACCAGGGCAAAAATGGTAACTATCCTCATAGCCCTTGTTTTATCTAATTTTTTGGTCTGCAAATTTAATTTGTTATGCCTCCAGAAGAGAAGCTTAATGATATTATTACCCTAAAACATAGGCTATTAAGCTCAACCTCAATATCTGTTTGAATAAACACCTTAGATATAACAAGGAACACATATTTTCCATCAACATTTAATATGATAAACTTTAAATCCATACATAATGTGAAAAAATAGTAAAAAATGGAAAGAACAATTCCAAATTTTTACACAGAAATTTAGAAATCTAACCATGTAAAGCATTATAGCAGGACACTCCTATGACATTTTTTTTCTTGTCTCTTGTTTTCATCTATTACCTTTTTTAGACAAATATTTACTTGAGAGAGAGTATAGCAGCAAATGATATGTTAGAAGCAGTACGTGCTTAGAAGACCAGAATGACCATGATTCCAAGTGTGGCTCTAGTGTTAACATTGCTATCTTCGGTGAAGTTGCTTAGTTCATAGGTTTCAGGTTGAGAATCCTACCAATTAACTGCTACTTTCATAAATCTGCTGATGTTTCTCAGGATCATTGCCTTACCCATCTTGCGCATATAAATGCATGGTTTTGCCCCTGCCGTGTTTTCTCTTTGCCCTCTCTTTGTTATTTAATCCTTAAGTACTCACTTTCCATTTAGTTGTGTTACACCTTTCAAGTTTTATTCCGTACTTTGAGTTCTTACACTAGGGAGACTATATGACTTTACACCTATGGGGCTCATTTATTTCACTTATGAGTACATCTTCAAGTGGCATCCACTTGTGTATGAAAGCTTCAAGTTTATCATTCTTTATTGCTGAGTAATATTCCATTATATAAAAAAAACCACATCTTTTTCATGCATTCCTGAAGTGATGGACATTTTAGTTGCTTCCAAGATCTGGCTATCACAAATTGAGCTTCTATAAACATAGGCTCACATATATCACTAAGATTTCGAACTTCTGGGAAAATTCATAGTAGGGGTATAGCTGGTTTGAATGGGATTTCCAGTCCAATTTTCTTAAGGACTCTCCACACTGATTTCCATAATGGTTGCACCAGTCTACATTCCCACCAGCAGGGAAGAAGGGTACCCTTTTCCCCACATACTCTGCAACATTTTTTGTTGGTTGATTTCTATGTGATAGCCATTTTTTCTGTGGTGACATGGTGGATCAGTGTTGTTTTAATTTGCATTCATGGATGGCTAGTAATGTGGAGCATTCTTTCATGTATTTATTAGTTTCTAGAATGTCTTCCTCAGAGAAATGTCCGTTCATATCAAATTCCCATTTTTGGATTGGGTCTTTAAATTTTGGGGCCCTTAAGTTTTTTAGTTCTCATAACTTCCAGAAAGCAGACCTTTGTCTGAGTGCTTATTCACCAAGATATTGTCCAAATTTGTGGGTTGTCTTTTCATTTTTTTGGTAATTCCTTTTCGCATGCAAAAACTTCTCAATAAGAGGAGGTCCCAGTTGTTAATTCTTTCAAATGTTTCCTGTACAGTTTGATTTTTGTTCGTGAACTGTTTGCCTACTCCTATGTTTTCAAGATTTCCTCCTATATTACTTCCTAGATTTAGTGTTTCTGCCTTAATGTTTAGTTCTTTAATCCATTTGCTTAGTGCATAGTGGTAGACTTAGGTCAAGTTTTAGTTTTCGGCATGTAGAGAGCCAGTTTTTCCAGCACCATTTGAAAAAGAGGCTATCTTTCTTTCAGTAAGCATATTTGGCCCCTTTGTCGAAGCTAAGGTGGGCTAGTGTGCTAGCAGTTGCTTCTGCATCTTCTAATCTATTTCACTGATCTTCAGGTCTACTTTTTTTTGACAATACCATGCTGATTTTATCAGTACCTTTGTAGCATAATTTCAAGTCAGGAATTGTAATGCCTCCTACCTTGTCTTTGTTGCCCAGAATTGCCTTTGCTATTCTAGGTATTTTCTGGTTCAAATAAATTTTAGGAATGATTTTTATAGGTCTATGAATTATGTTCATGAAATTTAAATAAGGATTGCATTAAATCTGTATAACAAGTTTTCAAGCATGTCCATCTGCACAATGTTGGTTCCTTCTATCCAGGAGCAGGCAATATCTTTCCATCTTCTGAAATCCTCTATGATCCCTTTATTTAGAGTACTGTAATTTTCCTTGAATACATCTTTGACATCTTTAGTTATATTGATATCTACGTATTTCATTGCCTGTGCTATTGTAAAAGGTATTGTTTCTCTAATTTCCCTCTCAGTGAGTTTGCTATCTGTGTAGATGAATGCTATTGAATTTTGAGTATTGACTTTGTATACTGTCATACTACTGAATTTGTGCATTAATTCTAGTAGCTTCTTTGTGGAGTTTTGTGGATCTTGCAAGTAAAGTATAATATCATCTGCAAATAATGATAATTTAACTTCTTTACCTGTTCTTATTCTTTTTATTTCTCTCTTGTCTAATGGATCTAGCTAGTGATTCCAAAATTATATTGAATAGGAGGGGTGATAGAGGACATCATTGTCTTGTACCAGATCTAAAAGTAAAATATTTCAGTTATTTCCCACTTAGAATTATGTTAGCCGTTGGGTTTTCATAAATAGCTTTTATCAGATTGAAGTAGAGGCCTTCTATTCCAATTTTCTGTAGTACTTTGAATGTGAATGGTGTTGGACTTCGTCAAGATTTTTCTGCATCAATTGAGATGATCATGTGGGTTTTAGTTTTCACCCTATAGATAATGTATTGCATTTATTGATTTTCAAATATTGAACCATCCTTGCATCCCTGGAATGAATCCTACCTGGTCATGGTATATGATCTTCTTGATGATTTGCTGTATTCCATTTATAAGGAATTTATTGAGGATTTTTGCATCTATGTTCATGAGAGAGATTGGCCTGTAGTTCTCTTTCTTAGTTGTGTCTTTCCCTGGTTTTGGTATCAGTATAATACTTGCGTCCAGGAATGATTTTGGAATGATTGCTTCCTTTTCAATTTCATTGAAGAGTTTGAGCAGTATAGGGCATATATCTTTTGTAAATTTCTTTTAGAATTTAGCTGTGAATCCATAAGGACCTGGACTTTTCTTTGTCAGTAAGTTTTTTTTATTTCATTTGATGTTTCATTGGCTGTTATTGGGCTATTAAGTGGTGATATATCTTGTTGATTCAGTTTTGGTAACTTGTACCTTTTGAGGAATCTGTCCATTTCTTCTGTGTCTTCTATTCAGTTAGAGTAAAGATTCTTAAAGTAGCTATTGATAATCTTCTGAATTTCCCTTGGGTCTGTGGTGATTTCACTGTTTTCATTCCTTATGGCTTGTTTTTGAACTTTTTCTTTCCTCTTTTTGTTGAGGTTATCTAGGGGCATATAGATTTTATTTATTCTTTCAAAGAACCAGCTTTTTGATTTGTTGATTCTTTAAAATGTTTTTTTGGTCTCAATTTAGTTAATTTCTGCTCTAATTTTTATAATTTCTTTCTGTCTTTGGGCTCCGGGTTTGGCTTTCTCTTCCTTTTCTAGATGTCAGAGGTTCAACATTATGGTATTTATTTGTTCCTGTTCTGTTTTCCTAATGTGTGGATTCATAGCTATGATTTTCCCTCTGAGAACTGCTTTCATAGAATCTCACAAATTCCTAAGTTGTGCTTGAATTTTCATTGAATTGTAGGTATTCTTGAATTTGTTGTTTAATTTCATCTGTGATCCATTGATTGCTGAGTAGAGTGTTGTTTAATTTCCATGTATTTCCTGGGTTTCTCTGGTTTCTTTTGTCACTTATTGCCAGTTTCATTACACCATGGTCAGACAATATGCGTGGGATAATTTCTGTTTTCTTGCATATACTTAAGCATGACCTATGGACTAGTATGTGGTCTATTTTAGAAAATGACCCATGTGCAGTTGAAAAAATGTGTATTTATCTGTAGTTGGTTGAAACACTCTGTATATGTCCACCAGGTCCATTTGTTCCAAGCACTGGTTCAGTTCTATACTTCTTTGCTAATTTTTTCTCTGGTTGACCTATCTTTTTGAGATAAGGGAGTATATAAAGGCCTCATGTTAAGATTGTGATCTTGGGTATTAGATTTTTCATGTCCTTTAAGATCTGTCTTACATAGTTGGGCGCTTCTGGGTTTGGTGCATAGATATTTATGAATGTTACCTCTTCCTCTTGAATTATTCCCCTGACCAATATATAGTGACCTTTTTTGTATCATTTGATCCTTCTAGGTTTGGAGTCGAGACTGTCTGAGAACAGAATTGGTACTCATGCATTTTTCTGAGGTGCTGGGGCATGTAGTATTGCTTTTCATCCTTTGATTTTAAGCCTATGGATGTCTTTTTTAGTTAAGTGTGTTTCTTGTATACTGTACATTGTTGGGTTTTGTTTCCTTATCCATTGTGCTAGTCTAATTGGTATATTGAGTCCATTTACATTGATCATTATAATTGAAATGTGTTGACTTATGATTGTCCGTTAATTATATGCTTTTGTTTACTCCTTTTTGTCCTGTGTTTAATTGTTTGCTATATTTAGTGGGTTCCTTCTGTTGTCATTCCTGGAGTTGTGGTCATTTTGGTCCCTCTCTAGTAAGTCTTTCAGTAGCCTGTAGGGATGGCTTTGTCATCATGTAATTCTTTAGTTGTTCTTTGTCGTGGAAGTATTTCACTTCTCCATCAAACTTGAAAGAGAGTTTTTCAGGGTCTAGTAGTCTGGGCTGGAATTTGTTTTCATAGAGGACTTGAAGTACTCTGCTCCATGCTCTCCTTGCCTTCATGGATTGTGTAGAGAAGTCAGCTATAATTCTAATGGGTTTTCCTTTGAATGTGATCTGCTTCTTTTCACTAGTAGCTTATAGTATATTATTCTTGTGCTGCATTTCTGGGATCTTCAGTATTATATGTCTCAGTATGTTTTTAGTTGTGTTGAAGTTATTTGGCATTCTGTATGCTTCAGTTACTTGAAATTCAGATTGTTTCCTCATATTTGGTAAGTTTTCTGCTATTACATCTGGCCATGTTCTTTTCTTGTCATTTGTATTGACTCCTTGTTTCTCATTGATGCCTATTAGTCTCACATTGTTCATCTTAGCATCTGCTTGAAGGTGATGGATTATTTTTTCCTGCATTCTTGTTGTTTTTAAGAGATCCTTTCTCACCTTTTCACTAGCTGCACCAGCGTCTTCAAGATCTGAAACTATCTTTGTGTTCACTCAAATGGTTTTGCAGACTCATGACTGAGATTTAAGCTCTATATCTCTTTAACTCTGCTTTGTGCAATTTTTCATTTTCTGTATTGCTCATTCAAGGAATCCATCATATTTCTAATCTCCTCTATTTTTTTTTATCAGTGTCTTCTTTAGAGGTAGCTATTAATTCTTCTACTGTAGAGTTTTTCCAAATTGGGTTTGTTCCATATATTTCTGCAATTGATTCTGTACTTCAGATACTATGATTTCAAAGACTTTTTTTATTTCAGAAATTATTTCTGTTTTGAGTTCCTCTTTACCTTTCTGCTCTTGTTTCTTTGTTTGCGACGTTAATTCGTATGTTTCAGTTGTGATAGTGTTCTCTGCACTTGTTCTGAGCATGCACGGGGTTTTCCCCATACGTTTGTGGATATGATTCATTACTTCAGATGCTATGTATTCAAACATTTCTTGTTTTTAATTTTAGGTGTTATTTGTGGTCTGAGTTCCTTGATAGCTTTCTGCTGCTGTTTCTGTGCTTCTGCCTCTGTTAATTTATTCATTTCAGCTGAGCTAATGTCCTCTACACTTATTGGTGGGCTTGAGGCCTAAGACTGCATTTTGCCCCTTGTCTTTGTTATTTTGTATTGCCTTGACCTCTGACCTTTGGCATAGCACTTTGGTGCAATTACTACCTAGGGTGCCAATCTATTAAGTTTTAGATTATCCTGTTATGCCTGGCCTGGTGCTAGCTATTGTGTTCAACTCCTTTTTACTGCTGCCCTCTGGCACAACTGTGAGCCTGTGGTTACCCTCTGTTGTGCCCCTGGTGCAGGGAGCACCGGAGAGCACCATAGGTCTCCCACACACCACCTAGGCTGTGCTGGGCTGAGTCAGGGGCTGGAAGAGTCACAAAAATTTTCACTCGCTTGGTGGGCTTTTGAGCAGGGCTCCAGATGGTGCTCACTGCTATAGGCCTGAAAGTTCTCCCATACACTCACTGGGCCAGGCTTGCATGGATCAGGGGCTGGAAGAGTCACAAAAATTCTCACTCGCTCAGTGGGCTTGAGGGCAGGGGCTCCGGGCAGTTGCATGACTGGCCAAGATGGGGTGGATCCGGCCAAGAGAGTTTCAGAAATTCTCACTCGCTCGAAGGTCTTGGGGGTGAGGGTTCCGGATGGTGGTCTCTGCCTGATGAGAACTACGTGGGGAAGCTGAAAGTTCTCCCACTGCTTATTTACTTCTGATGCTATTATTTCACATATTTCAGTTGAGCTAGTGTCCTCTCCACTTGTTCTGGGTGGGCACTGGGTTTCCTCCATATTTTTCTGCATTTGATTCTTTTGTTCAGATGCTATTAATTCAGAGATTTTTAAAAATTTCTGATCTGGGTTCCTCTATTCATTACTTCAGTTGTTTATTTCAGATGCTATTGATTCATTGATTTCAGCTTTGTGATTCCCAATTTGTTCTCTGCTAACTCATGACTGAGATTTAAGCTCTATATCTCTTTAACTCTGCTTCGTGCAATTTTTCATTTTCTGTATTGCTCATTCAAGGAATCCATCATATTTCTCTGTACTTGTTATGGTTTGGCTTGGTGTCTGAGATTGCACTTTGCTCCTTCTTGTTGTCATTTTGCATAGCACTGTCTTCTGACCTTTGTTGGTATTTATAACCTCAGCTCCTTGTGAAATTCAGGTGTAGATCTAGAAAGTTTGAATTTATCCATTTGTGCCTGGCTTGGGTCTGGCTGCTGTGCTCAGCTCCTACTTGCTGCAGCCCTTGGGAGTGAACCTGTTCTACCCCTCTGGCATGATCTTCTGCTCCTGGACTAGCTGGGTGGTTCTGTCCCCCACTCTGTTTGCAAGGACTACAGCTGTAGAGTTTCACGCTAGGCCTGTGTGCCAGGCCTGAGCTATATCTGAAGGGGACAAAGGGGCTAGGGAACGGGGGAAGCGCTCTCCCACACCAGGCCTGGGCTAGGGCTGGATCTGTGGGTCCTGAGAACCTGGCAGTAGTTCTCACTCACTTGCCATGTATGGAGGGGATGGCAGATTTGTGGTAGGGGGTCCCAAGGGCGGAGAAGGGGGTCTCACTCATGCAGTATACCTGGGTTTGGACTGGACAGGTCCCATGGGTGCAGGGTAGCTGGAAGTTCTCCCATACACTCCCAGGCCTGAGCTACAGCTGGATCTGGGAATGCTAAGAACATGGCAGAGATTCTCAATTGGTGGGCATGGGGAGGTGGCGGAGTGGTGGAGGGGGTTCCCAGGGTACAGAAGGTGGTCTTACTCACATGGCGTGCCTGAGTTTGGGCTGGACAGGTCGCAGGGTAGTCAGAAGCTCTCCCACACACTCCCTGGGCCTGTGCTAGCTGGATCCAGGAACGATTTTAGAAGGACTGGTTCCTTTTCAATTTCATTGAATATTTTGAGAAGTATTAGCATTAAATCTTTTGTAAATTTCTTGTAGAATTTAGCTGTGAATCTATCAGAATCTGGAGTTCCCTTGGTAGTAGAGTTTTTATTGAATTTTGTGTTTCATTGGCTGTTATAGGGTTATTGGGAGTTCTTATATCTTCTTGATTCAGTCTTGGTAATTTGTTCCTTGCTAGGATTCTGTCCATTTCTTTGTGTCTTCTACTGTGTGAGAGTAAAGATTCTCAAGGTACCTATTTATTATCTGAATTTTCACTGGATCTGTGGAAATTTCACCCTTTTCATTCTTTATTGCTTGTATGAGTTTTTTTCTTTCCTCTTTTTGATGATGTTACCTAGGATCTTATCAATTTTATTTAATCTTTCAAAGAACCAGCTTTTTGATTAATGAATTTTTTGAACTGTTTTCTTTTTCTCAACTGAATTAATTTCTTCTCTAATTTTTGTAATTCCCTATCATTTTTGGGCCTTGATTTTGTTTTGCTCTTCTTTTTCTAGACTTTTGAATTGCAGCTTTAGGATATTTATTTGTTCCCATTCTGTTTTCCTAATGTGTGATTTCACAGCTTTAAATATCCCTCTAAGAAGTGCTTTCATTGCATCCCATAAATTATGGTAATGTTGCTTGAATTTTTCATTTAATTGTAGATATTGTTTAATTGTTTCTTTAATTTCATGTGTGACTCACTGGTTGCTGAGTAGGGTGTTGTTTATTTTTCATATATTTATGTGGCTTTTCTGGTTTCTTTTGTCATTTATGTCTAGTTCCATTGCATAGTGGTCAGGTACTTTGCATGGGATAATTTCTGTTTTCTTGCATGTTGTTAAACATGACCCATGGACTAGTATGTGGTCTGTTTTAGAAAGTGTCCCATGTGCAGCTGAAAAAAATGTGTATTCAGCTGTGGTTGGGTGGAACACTTTGTATGTGTCCACTAAGTTCATTTGTTCCAAACGCTGGTTCAGTTCTGCTGCTACTTTGCTAATTTTTTGACTGCTTGCCCTGTTGTTTTGGAATAAGGGGATGTTAAGGTCTCCTGTTAAGATTGTGGTATTGGATGTTCGGTTTTTCATGTTGACTAAGATTTGTCTCATATAACTGCATGCTTCCTTTGATGCATACATATATATGAGTGTTACCTCTCCTCTTGGATTTGTCCCCTGCCAGTATGTAGTGATCTTCATTCTTGGTTTGAAGTTGAGACCATCTGAGAACAAGATTGCTACCCCTCCTTTTCTCTGCTGTGCCGGGGTGTGTAGTATTGTTTTCCACACTTTGACTTTCAGCCTATGACTTTATGAGATAAGTGCATTTCTTGTATAGATAAGATTGTTGGATTTTGCATCCTAATCTACTGTGGCAGTCTATTTCTTTTAATTGATAAATTGACTCATTTTACATTGATGGTTATAACTGAGATGTATTGACTTATGATTGACAGGTTATTTACCTGCTGTTGTGTATTTCTCTCTCTGCTGTTTAATTGTTTGCAATATGTACTCATTTTCTGTTCTCACTTGTGGAGTTCTGCTCATTTTGGTCACTCTCTAGAATATCTTTTAGAGTCTGTGTAGGGTTGGCTTTGTCATCATGAAATTCTTTAGTTTTTCATTATCATGAAATTTTTTCACTTCCCATCATACTTAAAATAGAGTTTTGCATTTTATAGTTGTCTGGGCTGGAATTTGTTTTTATAGATGATTTGAAGTATTCTGCTCCATGCTTTTCTTGACTTCATGGTTTGTGAAGAGAAGTCTGCCATTATTCTGATGAGTTTTTCTTTAAACATGATCTGTTTCTTTCCTCTAGTGCTCTCAATATATTGCTTTTGTGCTTGATTTCAGGGATCTTTAC
>PVKA01010343.1:27596-64916 GCA_004027165.1 Ctenomys sociabilis
TGCTTGTCAGGCAAGCACGTTTTCTACTGAGCTATGTCCCTGTCCCTCTTTCTTTCTCATTGATGCCTATTAGTCTCACATTGTTCATCTTTGCATCATCTTTAAGATGTTGAATTATTTCTTTCCTGCATCCCAGTTGTTTTTAAGGGATCTTTTCTTACCTTTCCTCCAGCTGCAACAGTGTCTTTCAAGTTCTGAGACTCTATCTTTATTTTCATTCAGTTTTGTCAGCTGGTGATTGACATATTAAGTTCCTCTATATCTCTTTGACTCTGCTTTATGCAACCTATTTCCTGCTCATTTAAGGCTTTCATCATTTTTCTATACTCTACTTTTTTCTATACTCTACTTCTACTTCTGTAGAAGCATTACTTTTTTCATTATAGTTATCCTTTCTTTTTTTTACTTCTGATATTATTTCTGATCTGATTTCCTCTATACCTTTCTGTAGTTGTTTCTTTCACTTTGGACTCTATTAATTGAGACATTTCAGCTGTATGATTCCCAGTTTCTTCTATGCTAGTGTCTCCTGCATTTGTCCTGGGTTGCCTCAGGGCCTGAGATTGCATTTTGCTCCTTCTCTTTGTCATTTTGTGTAGCACTGTCCTCTGATCTTTGTTGTAGAGTTTTAGTGGAGTTACAACTTTAGCACTTACCAAAATTCTTATCCCTGAAATTATATGATTAAGTTGGATTTAGGTTTTGTATTTACAGAACTATAATTAGGAACACTGATAATGGGTAATGATATTAGGACCTGACAAACTTTTGTAACCAATGGGTTTGCATTTTAGACAGTAAGAGCAATCATTATGTATGTGCAGTTAAACAGATATTAAATTGGGAATTTGTATTTAAGTTAGCTTCCCTAAATTCTGTCTAATCCCCTCTCCTTGATGTGTCTGCGGTCTTCCTGTTTCCCTCTTTTTAGATCAAGTGAAAAAGAGAGGACACTTTCACAGAGCTGGGTCTAGCAAAGTCTCCTGGCTTACCAGGTCTGGATCTACCAACTATGAACTTGTCCAGATGTACCTGGCTCTGGTTTGGCTACTGTGCTCAGCTTATTCTTGCTGCAGCTCATAGAGGTGAATCCCCTGTGCCAATCTGACAAGATGTTTAGCTCCTTGATTAGCTGGGTGGGTCTGGCTCCTAGCCTCTTTGCTGGAAGTTCTGCTGCAAGGTTACACAGGAGGCCTGGCACAGGGCCTGGGGTTTAGCTCGGGAGGGTTTTTGGGTGCAACCAGCAGGCAGAAATTCCCCCATACATGCTGGGCCTGGAGTCTGGCTGGAGAGGGGTCTTGGCCATGATCAGTAGGCAGATGGTCCCATACTCACACCAGGCCTGGAGTCTGGCTGGGCTCCTTTTTTTTTTTTTTTGTGCAGGGTCTCATTACATAGCTGCAACTCATAGTGATGCTCCTGTTTTCTGCCTCCCCAGTTCTGGGATTATAGTTATGTGACGAGAGAGAGTCTGATGCAGTATGCAGGCCAGGGATCAAATCCTGGCACCTGCGCTTGCCTAAACAAGTAAGGGAGAGGGGCTTTTGGGGGGGGTGGTTTTGCTACCAGGGATCAAACTCATAACCTTGTGCTTGTCAGGCAAGCATTTATTTCACTGAGCTATCTCCCCAGCCCTGTAGTGGTTCTTAAGAGCTATGGGTATTTTTCCATTTTTTGATATCCTCTTCAATCTCCCTTTGCAGAGTACTGTAGTTTCCTTTTTTTTTTTTTTTTTTTTTTTTTTAATTGTGTTTGGAACAGAGTCTCTCTACACAGCTTCAACTCATAGTTATCCTCCTGTCTTCAGCTTTCCCGGCACTAGGATTACAGGAGTATGCCACCTGGCCTAGTCTCTGTGGCCATTTCACTGCACTCTGGTGGGAGACAGTGCTAGGGATTGAACCCCAAGCCTCAGGCTTGCCTAAGCAGGCACTTAATGTGTTGTACTATCTTGCCACGTTTCTTTTTCTACTTTGTTACTCTCAAAATTCATATACTGAAACCCAGTCACCAATATAAAGATTCCAGAAGGTGAAGTCTTTGGAGAATGGTTAGTTTTTTTATGAAAAAGCTTCAGAGACCTGCTTGACCCTTTCTCTTTAAGAAATATAGATATCAGCTATGAAACAGAAAGTGGGCCTTTGTCACACTCAGAATTTGCCAGCACTTTGATGTTGAGTTTCCTTTGAGATATTTGTGTTATGAATCCTCCTAGTTTATGATATTTTTATAGCATATCAAGGCAAATAAAACTAGAGCCTACTTATCCCTTAAAGATAAATCATGTTACTGTTCAGAAATCACTAAAAAAATGATTGCTATTTTAAAATGCCTGTCATCCTTAAGTCTGACATATTCTATAAAGTGAAATTTAGAATTTTTCTGCAAATTTAGGATTGAAATTGACTGAAGTTTAGCACACTTCAAGATTCTGTTCTATACCCTAGGCCCACATGGGAAACATACTAGAGCTTGAGACAGTGTAGTTCTCCACCCTTTAGTTCTTCCTAGCACCTATTTCACTAGTACTTTCCTCTTAGCAAGTGGGTGCTTGCACAAAGGGTGATTTCTATCATGAAAATAAAAATAAATTATTTACCTAGAATTTCAGCATTTTTTTGAAGCTTCATCAATAAAATACATATCGGGGATGTTGGATACTGACTACATGGACAGTGGATATAAGATCATAGCAGATTTTGTGGTGCCAAGTCAGTTTTGGTAGAAACAGATTTTCAATAAAGGCTTGAGCTGCAGCAAATTCGTTATGTAATATCAACAGCTCTAAAATGTTCTGTCTGTTTCTGAACCATGATTTTTAACTAAAATTCAGTGAATTAACTAATATATCTTCTGAAATTGTTCAGAGTTGCTATCTTTTGCTGCTAACCAAGAACTTTGACCTACTAAACACTCATGGTAAACTAGTCTCCTAAGTTAACATAAGAAAAAAATCCAGAAAGAAAAGACTGTTTATGGAGATTTTTGAGTGAAAAATGGAAAGAAAATTAAATATTTCATCTTGTGAAGTAGATGAATAGATTGTCAGGTACATCTCATTTTATGTGTTTAAAAAGTGTTGTACTAAAAACATTAAAGTATTCTATAATTACTTAATTCAGTACACAATGAAGTGTTCATCTATTATTCTCAATGAAACTGTATTTTGAAAACTTTTCCATATCTCTCCACACACAATATACTTCTAGTATCACATGGTCGATTGCAGATAAGAACGGGAAGTGGGAATCTCATTATGGTCTCTCTGTCACTTCAATATCACAGTTAGTATTAGAAGCCCACTGAAGCACAGTAGCTAACACTTTTATAAATGAAAATTAGAAAAAAATCAAATTAGTGTCTCAATGTTAAGAGTATGAATAATAATTTTTACAACTAAAATACAATAGCTCCCTATAGGAATGAGATGTATTCTTGCCTCAGAGATCAAAGCTAACACAACTAAATTTCTCAGTGTTAAACATCATCTGGACTGAAAAATCTAATTTTAGAGAAAGTAAAATTTTAAGTAGATTATTTTAGTGATGTTTCCAAGTTGGTGTGAATCATGTCTCTCTAAAATTCATGTATTGAGGCATTTTTCCCAAGTACTTCAGAACATGACTGTGTTTGGTGACAGACACCTTAAAGAGGTAACTAAGTTAAAATAAGGCTCTTCAAGTAGGCCCAAATCCATCTGCCCATTGTGCTTAAATGAGGAGGAAATTCGGGCACCAATAGAGACATCAAGGATGTGTGCATACATAGAAAAGAATAGAAAAATTAGAAAAGGACATGAGTAGGGTATGGTGCACTGTTATAAAATTTATCTATATTTCTCCCATGTTCTGAGACTAGAGATGAGTAAGATACTAAGGGAACTATAGTAATTCACCAGGCAGTTGAAGTTTCAAAACATTCCACCTTTCACACTGTGGCATGGTTTCTGGTGGATGCATTTAGCTAGACTTACATTGAGAATCAAGAGCAAAAGGCAGAACAAAATATTATAAAATTGAAACTTTAGTGTAAGAGAAACACATGTAAATTTGGAACAAAAGAGGTACAGCTGCTGAAGAGATGAATACTACTAAAAAGAAGCTAAGTACATTGTGTCAGGACAATAAGAAGGATGACTTATGTCATCTTAAGAAATAGCAAGACCTCACCCATCTTAGGATCAAAGGGATAAAAGTGTATACTTTCATTTGAGAAGAAAATCCTTTTGCCCCATATTCAGGAAAAGCCACCAAAGGAATTTGTTCCATGTGGATTCATGTCATCATACTCAGCCATCCAGGTACACAGAGGCAGCTTCAGCCATGATCTGAGGAAACTTGACTACTGCCCTCAAGGGCAATAAGCCTTGTTGTCTTCCGTGGGATGTTGATTTTACAGGAATAAAGAATGCAAGAGTGGGCTGGTGAGATAGCTCAGTAGTCTAAAACACCTGTTTTGACGGGCTTAGGCAAGCATGCAGGGATGGAGCTTTGAACCCCAGCACTACATACTGTGCCAGTCCTGCCTATAGAGTAAGCTGACCACAAAAAAAAAAAAAATAAAAAAAAAAAGAATTTAATAGCTATGAAGTCAGGGAAGCTTCCATTAAGATGTCAATAGAAGACCTGAGAGGCCAGGTAAGGGGTCTCTTAGATGATATTACATGAAATTGTGGGAATGAAGCTGCAAGTTCAATGGAGAGCCAGGAAGCTCATAATACTAGGAATATGGAATATTTTCCAAGGAGACCTGTAGACTATGAGCAGAACCAGAACAAAGAAGAGGCCAGATAGGCTCCCCAGACTATTTCAGTGGGCTTCCCACACTGCCAGATAGTCCGATCTCAACACAATGTCTCCCTGATGCTCGGTATAGACCTCAGGGCTCAGTATTTAATGTCTGTCACCTAAATTCCTGAAATGTTAACATTTTTCTATATTTTCTGTATCATGCATTAGATGATAGGCAAATATTTTTCTCTGAATCATTCAAGAATATGTCACAGATCTAGTTCCTTTTTTAATAAATTCTTTTATATTTATTGAGCAAGAATGTAACCATTGTAAAATTATAAAAAGTTATGTTTAATCCGTGGCAACTAATGACCTTGAGTGAAAAACAGTTCAAAATCATATACTGTATTTTTGTGTCACTAAGCATAGTTTGCAAGATTTTTATGGAACATTTGAAGAATAGAAGGCAGTTACTTTTTAAAAGTATCTTTCAATTTGATTCTCTCTGGTGTTTTCTAATGGTTAAACAGAGGTCTTACATATTGGAGGCAAGCCCGTAGAATAGATGATGGATACTGAGTGCATCTTACCTCCCCGTACTTGCAGTGCATTATTTTCATTTTTGGAGATGTTAATTTGAGTATTTGATCTAAGTGTTTGCCCATGGAGCTCTGTCCTGCAAAGCTACTGTTTAATATTTTGTGACCATTAATTGCCTCTGGGGAGATGTGGCAATATACTGTAATAGTCCTGCTATTTTTGACTGATAAATTTTGACCATCTATTGGCAGTGTTTTGCTAAATTATTTGTTAGAATAATGGTTTCCAGGGGGCCACAGAGATAGCTCATAGGTCTAAGCACCTGCCTATGCAAGCATAAGGACCTGGGTTTAATCCCCGTACCACACGCTTTGCTGGCCCCACCGGGTGTGCCAAGCCAGCCAGCAAGACAGGATATGATGGCACACACATGTAATCCCAGCATTGGAGAGGCTGAAAACTGGAGAATCATTATGACTCTGAGCTGTATAAATTATCAAAAAAATAAATACATAAATAAAGTTTTCCAAATAGGGAGTCACATGTTATCATGCTTAGCACATTTAATAGAAACTTTCCTTACCCTACAAACCGCTCACACATAGGATTACTATATTATTGGAGTAGAGCACCAACAAGCATTTGGATATGTGGAACTGATTCCCTGGAGACTTTTCTAGGTAGAGTAAATAAGTATCTTTAACATGGCAAAGGATGAGTTTTCTACAGGATTTCTTCAGGTAATTATGAAAATATGGGAATCCTAGTTATTAAAAGTGACATTATAGGAGGTAAAGTGGACAAATTTATAATAAATTTTCTTATTAATATTATACTTACAGATATATCTTAATACTTCTATTTATTTTTTTCAGAAACTCTGAAAAGAAAAGTTTCAAAGGGTTTGTGAGTGGGTATAGCCTGACACCAGAGTTTTCTGGTCAATCAACCAGGGCTATTATAAATTATAAACTTGTAGTTATAAATTTATACTATATAAATTTTTAAGATAAATTTATATTATATACATTTATACTACAAAGTCACCTTAGTGACTTTTTAAAAGCAAGGGCAGCAGTAGGATATAGGAATTTCATTTAACCAAAATATTTCCTTTTTATCTTCAATTTTTGTTTGTTTTAGTGTATATTTTCAGAACAAATGCGTATATTTCTTATGGGAGTTCCCCCTTGCCCCTACCCTCCTCTTATCCTCCCTCCACCTCTAGGCTCTCTTTGCATTTGGAAAAGATTTATCTTCCTGTGCAGTTTCCATGTCACACTGAATCACTGACCTGCTTTCCCCAAAGACCATACACTGTAACAGCAGTCAGCTGGAAAGAGAAGGGAGCAGGTGTGCCTGATGTGGAATCGAAGAGTCCATAGCAAAACAAGGCTTCTGGTTTATGATCTATGCAGTGCTTTTAAATCCCAGTTTTACTGAATCTTTGTGAACTTTGGAAACACAACATAGTAATATACTTGAAGGAGTTAATAAGAGAAGTAAAGATCAATACAAGATCCCGAGATGTGAACACTCTAGCCAAAGAAAATCATGATAAATCGTAACCAGGCATCTTTATTTCCTGATTCCTCAAGTGCAGTGCACTCAGCTCTCTCTTCTAAAAAGAGCAGCTTGTGAAATGCCATGCAACACTTGTCAGCTTGTGCACTTTCTTATAGGAACTCAGTTATCTGTTCAATCCTTACTGCTTCTGAGGTTGGACAAGTAAACTCTTTTGAAATAATAAATGTAGTTCAAAATCTAATATTCCTTGGGATATAGGAGATACACAGAAATTTTTTCCTCATTTTCTGATGATTATCTGCTGCAACGATTCACAAAGGAGTACAGTTAAATATAGATTTGCACTAAGGCACAAAATACACTTTAGGAAGCATTCCATGGCTAAAAACTGATTTTTTTGGCAACACAAATATTAAAAATTCCTATGAATGTATTTCACACATTATTTTTCTTTATGTACTAACCTTTCTTTCATTCTCTATAAATTGGAAACAAAGAGCTTTTCGAGTTTGAGAAGAGAAATAGGCAAATCCTAAAACAGAGAACAGAGAAAATGAGAAGAGTTACAAATAGAAAATTTTGTATTAATTAGGACCAGAAAACACGCTAACTGGGATGAGAAAAAGACCAGCTACTTATCACTCACTGGAGTACCATGCAGGAGTCCTGCCTTTGGTTGTCAACTGGGGGAAGGGATGAGAAAAAAGAAAAATCCATGGCATGCGAGATATCAGTACAAAACAAAGAGCTCTTCCTTTTTAGCACTGCAAAGAGATCCATGTGTTCATCAACTATTTATTAGATTGTTGGTACCTAATGTTATTTTGCTTCAGGCATTGCAATATTCATACACAGAGCATCGGGAAATATTTATTCACTCTGTGTAATAGATTAACAATCACTGTTATGTGGAAAAATGTAAATCTTTTGAATGAAAGTGTATATCCTGGATAGTAGTTCAGAGGAAGTAGGTAATTCGAGTAATTGATGCATAGTGATTCATTCATTAAAATGTTTAAACACATTATTGCTGAATTTAAATCATATATATATCCCTATATTTTCTTTCCATTTAGAACACTAGAGAAAACAAATAGAATGAATCAGTTTTTAAAATTAGGTCTATTTTTCTCACAGGGTGTCCTACATTTAAAAATTGTTTAGATTTTAGGATGAAAAGAAGTCACTGTAAAATTTGGTAATTTTCTATAAATTAAATAGAAAGAAGAGATGTATCATATAGGATCTATGAAACTGAGAAAGTTCTGGCTTCTGAGTTTGGGATACATTAAAGACCTACTTTATTTAGGGCAGTAAAGATGTGTTTTGAATGCAGGCAGGGGATTTGTTGATGTATTTATGGAGGTACTTGGGGATCATTAGTTGGAAAAAAAATCACTCTACAACTGCTGGCTGGTATCATTTTGGAACTGGAAGTTGACATTTCAACCACTTATTTGTCTTTATGAAGCAGAGTTTCACTATTATGGTCCGGCTGGTATTCAAGCCAGTCTTTAACACAAGATGGCCTCAAACTCACAGAAATCCTCCTGTCTCAGATTCTCTCAGCATCCCAGTTCGGAGAGTGTGTGGTGAGTCTGAGAGAGAGCCTTTGGATACTTCCCGAGTGCACTGCACTACCCAGAGTCCCCGTCCCCAAGCCCACTGAGCGAGTGACCAGCCTGAGACATCCAGATCGACCTGCCCAGTAACTCCCAGTATCCTCTTCCCCCCAAGCCCGCTGAGCAACAGAGAACTTTTCAAACTGTCTGGGCACCTGATCCATGCAAGTACGGTTTGGTGAGAGTGTGAGAGAGCCTTTGGCTTCTCCCTGCATGCTCTGCACCATCCAGAGCCTCAGGACCCAAGACATCCTAGCCAGAAACCTGCCTTAGACACTCCAGACAGACCTGCCTGACAACTCACTGGAGCTCTGCCCGAAAGCCCACCAAGGGAATGAGAACTTGTGTGACTCTCTTGGCACTTGATTTACCCCCATCTGGTCTGGTGAGTGTGAGGGGGAGCTTCTGCACTCCCCAGTGCTCCCCAGACCAGGGACCAACAGAGGGCAACCACAAGCTCACAGTTGTACCAGAAGAGTGGCAGGAAAAAGGAAGAGAACACAACAGCTAGATCCAGGCCAGGCATAACTGGATAATCTCAAAATTAATAGACTGGCACCTGAATCTCATTATGCACTAAGGTTATAACTGCACCAAAGGTCTATACCAAAGGTCAGAGGTCAGTGCAACACAAAATGAAAAAGACAAGGAGAAAAATGCAGTCTTGGGCCTTGAATCTGCCAATAAGTGCCGAGGACAGTAGCCCAGGTGAAATGAATGAGTTAACAGAGACAGAAGCAAAGGAACAACAGCAGAAAAGTATAGAGGAACTCAGACCAAAATTAATGCCTGAAATAAAAAAAGAAATTTCTGAATACATAGTATCTGAAGTAATGAATCAAATCCAGAAACATATGGGGAAAACCCAATGTCCACACAAAACAAGTGCAGAGAACAATAATCCAGCTGAAATGTATGAATTGACAGTGTCAGAAGCAAAGAAACAAGAGCATAAAGGTAAGGAGGAACTCAAACCAGAAATAATTTGTGAAATAAAAAAAGAAATCTTTGAAATCATAGCATCTGAAATAGAGAAGCAATCCCGGAAACAGATAAAGGAAACCCAATTTGGAAGAAACTCTGCAAAGAAAGAATTAATAGCTACCACTAAAGAAGACATTGATAAAAAAAAAAATAGAGGGGACCAGAAATATGACTGAATCCTGGAATGAGCAGTACAGGAAAGAAGTAGAATGAATGAAGCAGAGTCAAAGAGATATAGAAGACCTGAAAATCTCAATCACAAGTCCACAAACTGTTGAGTGAAAGCAAAGACATAGCTTCAAATCTTGAGGAAGCTGGTGCAGTTAGTGAAAAGGTGAGAAAGGATCTCTTAAAAATAATGAGGATTCAGGGAAAAAATAATCGATCACCTGCAAGATGACTCCAAGATGAACAATGTGAGATTAATTGGCATCAATGAGAATGAATGAATCAATACAAATGATATAAAAAGAATCTGGGGAGAAGTTATGGCAGAAAACTTCCCAAATATGAGGAAATAATCCAACATTCAGGTAACCAAAGCAAACAGAACACCAAATAACTTCAACACAACTAAAAACACACCAAGACATATAATAGTCAAGATCCCCAAAATCCAACACAAGAATAGTATACTGAAAGCTGTTAGAAAGAAGAAGGTCACATTCAAAGAAAACCCATCAGAATTTTAGCTTACTTCTCTATACAAACCATGAAGACAAGGAGAACATGGAGCAGAGTTCTACAATTTGTTCTACAAAACAAATTCCAGCCCAGTCTATTATATCCTGCAAAACTCTCTTTTAAGTTTGATGGAGTATTGAAATACTTCCACGACAAAGAACAACCAAAGAATTTCATGATGACAAAGCCATCCTTACACAGACTACTGAAAAATGTTCTAGAGAAAGACCACATTGACCAGAGCTCCACAAATGAGAAGAGCAGAAACTCACAAAAGAGGGCAAACAATTAAGACAGGATAAAAAGGAGTAAACAACAACAGGTAAATATCATGACAAACATAAGTCAACACATTTCAATTATAACCATCAATGTAAATGGACTCAATTCACCAATGAAACGGGGAAAAATTGAAATGTTTTACTCTTAGATCCGGTACAACACAATGAAGTCCTCTATCATATCTCCTATTCAATATAGTTTTAGAATCATTAGCAACAGCCTTTAGAAAAGAGGGAGAAATAAAGGGAATAAGAATAGGTAAAGAAGAAGGTAAATTATCACTATTAGCATGTGACATGATATATTACTTGGAAGACCAAAAAAATTCCACCAAGAAACTCCTAGAATTGATACATAAATTCTGTAGCATAGTAGGATACAAAGTCGGTGCTTAAAAGTCAATAGTATTCCTCTACATGGATAACAAACACACTAAGAGGGAAAGTATAGAAACAATACCTTTTGCAATAGCACTGTGGAAAATGAAGTACCTTGGAATTCACTTAACCAAGGAAGTCAAAGATCTTTTGATGGAAAATTACAACACCCTAAGAAAAGAGATTATAGAGGATTTCAGAAAATGGAAAGATATTCCTTGCTCCTGGATAAAAGAACCAACATCGTGAAGATGGCCATACTCCCAAAATTGTTGTAAAGATTTAACACAATCCCTATCAAACTGCCACCAACATATCTCACAGACCTAGATAAATCATTCCTAAAATTTATTTGGAACCACAAAAAACCTAGAATAGCAAAGGCAACCCAGGCCAATCAAGACAAGGCAGAAGGCATCACAATTCCTGACTTAAAATTATACACAAAGCCCTTTAATAAAAATCAACATGATATTGGCAACAAAATAGATGTGAGGATCAATGGAATAGATTAGAAGATGCAGAGACCTCTGCAAGCATACTCAGCCAGCTGATCTCTGACAAAGCTGGCAAACACGCTTACTGGAAGAAAGATAGCTTCTTTAACAAATGGTGGTGGGAAATCTGGCTCTGTAATTGGTGAAAACTAAAACTTGACCCAAGTCTATCACCATGCACTAAGTTAAGTCAAAATGGATTAAAAATCTAAACATTAAAACAGAAACATTCCTAGAAGACAAAGTAGGAAGAACTCTTGAAGACACAGGGGTAGGCAAAGAGTTCAGGAACAAACATGTATTGACAAAGGAAACGCTTGAAAGAATCAACAACTGGGATCAACTCTTCTTGAGGAGTTTCTGCCCATCAAAAGAAATTGTTAACAAAGTAAAAAGCTAACCCACAAATTAAAAAAAAATTCTAACTATTAAGCAATCAGACAAAGATCTTCTCTCTGGAATATATAGAGTACTAAGATATATTAGGGCCCTCAAACTTAAAGGCCCAATCCAGAAAGGGGCTTCTGAGATGAATGCACACTTCTCAGAGGACAAAATTAAAGAAGCAAATAAATATATGAAAAAATGCTCCACATCTCTAGCCATTTGTGAAATGCAAATAAAAAGAGCACTGAGATACCATCTTACTCCAGAAAGAATGGCTATCATAAAGAAAGCAACCAACAACAAATGTTGGAGAGGATGTGGGGAAAAGGCAACACTTCTCTACTGCTGGTGGGAATGTAGACTGGTGCAACCATTTTGGAGATGAGTGTGGAGACTTCTCAAAAGAATAGGACTGGAAATCCCATTCAAGCCTGCTATGCCCCTACTAAAAATTTTCCCAGAGTAACTGAAAACATCATATCATAGTGATACATGTTTACCTATGTTTATAGCATCACAATTTGTGATAGCAAAATCTTGGAAACAACCAAGATGTCTATCACATGAGGAATGGTTGAAAAAGATGTGGTATTTCTATAAAATGGTGTATTACTCAGCTATAAAGAATGATAAACATGAAGGATTCAGGTTGAAGTGGATACTACTTGAACGTATACTCATAAGTGAAATAAACCAGACACACATGTACAAATATCGTATAGTCTCCCTACTATAAGAAGTTAAAAAAAGAAATACAAATAGAAATGTACAACAAAAACTGAAAAGAATTCAGCCAGATAGGGCAAAGTGAATAGCATATGCTGCAAGGTACATATCAACTTTTCTTCTGGATGGTTAACAACCTAAGTTCACAGATTAAAAATTAGAGAAAGAGAAGAGCCACAAGGTCAGCCAACATTTTGGCCCTAGCCTTTCAAGGTTAGTGAAGACTCAGGACATAGAGGAACCTGAACTGCAGCATCATGGAACTCAGTTGTGCCTCAAATTTTCTGATCAAGGAGATTATGGAGCCACAGAGGAAAGTGATAGATGATCTATAGTGTGCATGGGGAGAGTTACATGAAGAGAAAACTTTCTCTCAGGCTCTCACAGAGAGCAAACTGGTCAAGCAATGGCTGTGACTCATCCACATGGTTGACAAAGACAAAGGATCTGGAGAGTAAGGTACACGATTACAAGATAAACCGTGAAGGGATTTCACTGACCTCATTGGAAGCAAAAGCTACATCTTTTGGTATATAGGTCTTGATCTATCTCTGTCTTAACTATCCAGCTGAAAAGTATAAAAATGAAGTATATAGAGTGGGACCATAATAATATATTGGGCTGTGGATGGCTCTAGTCAACAACTTCTTCAGATAACTCACTATTATTGTGGTCTGCTGGACTGTGTTTGATTGTGTCACCTAGTTCAGGCACCTATAATGGTTTAATGACAATGGAGTGCCCATCTTTGGCAGGTCTAGACAAAAAAGGGGATACAAAGGAATAACCTTGATGTGTTTGTATAAACAGTACAGTTAAGATAAATATGCAGTACTTCTGCATAGTTCTATGAGAAATAAGATTAGTACTAATGGAAGTTGGACAAGATATTATGTCTGCTTTTAATACTGTGGACAACCACTAGGAAGATAACAAGGTAGGAAGTTTTAATTATTAAAATTGTGCTATAATTTAGCTTTAAGAAAATAAGTATACAGCTACATTGTCTTAATTCATTGATTAGGGACATCTGCTCTAGTAGTGTCTGTAAGTAGAATATCATGTATGCACCTTGTACGACAACAAACCATTACGGAAACAATTTGGAATGTATTACTTATTGAATCTGTCCTGTTAATTTGATTTGAAACTGTCTCATTGCTATTTGTTGTTCAAAAAAAACATCCTCCTGGCTCAGTCTCTGGTGTGCTTGGATCACATCTGTGAGCTGCCACCTCTCACCATTTCTGTGATATTAAAGAGCACAACTGCAAATTATTGCATATTAGTGGTCAGAAGCAATAAAGTGACGTTAAAATTTGGCAGTAACTAAGATATCCTTCAGTGGTTTTATAGATCATCAAATGATGTGACATCCAGACAATGGATTGCTATTTAGATCTAAAATGAAGTAAAATAGCATGGTATGAAATCACATGCGGGACATTCAAAATCACACTGTGAAATGAAGGTAGCTAATCTAAAAATGCTGGGTATTATATGGTTCAAACTATGTGAAACTCTTGAATAGTCAAAACTACGGTAAGGGTGAAAGGTCAGAGTGCAGGGCATGTTGTGCATGCCTGTAAGGTCAGGAATCTGTGCCACTGAAGCAGAAGCATCACAAGTTCAAGTCCAGCTTAGACAAATTAACAAGTTACGAGCCTGTCTCAAAATTAAAAAAATGAAATGCCTGGGTATGTATAACTTAGTGTAAGGATCTGAGTACCAAATATATGTTTCTCAAATGTATATGACAAAGGGAGAGAGGGGGAGACAGAGAGAGGGAGTCAGGGAGAGAGAGACAGAATGCATAACTCACTACTGTTATGGGCTACTGGACGATATTGGAATATTTTGCTGAATTCACACATTGCAATATTTAAATGACAACGAAATATCCTTCTCCGACAAAACTAAAAAAAAAGGGATACAAATGAAGGACAACTTTGTGTCTCTATATTCAAAATAGGATAGATATGCAACTACTTTCTGTTAATTCAGTGGATAGAAAGATTTACTCTAATAGTGTTTCTGGACAAGATATCATTTCTACATCTTGTATATGAATAACCACTAAGAAGACAACAATATGCAATGTATTAACTATTGAAACTGTCCTAAAAATTGGTTTTGAAGCAGTCTTAATGCTATTTGTTTCTCAATGAAATTATTTTAAAAATTGTGAGATCTAATAAAAAGATAGTTTCAGGGTAGTAAGTTGCACAGCAATAAATGACCTTGCCTGGGATAAGCCATTTCTGTTCTGTAGCTTCTGGGTTTCAGGACTCACAGGGAGTACTGTTGTCTAGCCCAGCTCAATGCACTTGAGCACAGGGATGAGCAAGTTGCCTTTTTCAAATGACTTTTTAATTTTTCACTTGAAATCATTTCTACAAGATAATTATGCCGGGTGTGGTGGCACAGGCCTGTAATCCCAGCACTTGGGAGGCTGAGGCAGGAGGATTGTTGTGAGTTTGAGACCAGTCTGAGCTACAAAGTGAGCTTAAGACCAGCCTGAACTGCATAGTGAGACTCTGTCTCAAAAAGACAAAAAAAAAAAAAAAAAAGATAGTCACCAGTATGCTGCCCTGCCGAGCAAGTTTTCCTAGTTTATTATACACTGTCAATGAAGGGCATCAAGAGATGTGGGAGGGGGCACAGGGAAGAAAAAGGGCAATGGGTTTTAAAAAGAAATTAAGATGTGAAAAAAAAAAGAAATTAAGATGTGTTATGTACATGTACCAACTCCCCACAACGAATATACCATAATATACTGAAAATATGTGCTAATAAAAAAGTCGGGAGTAAATGCATGAGAGAGAGAAGAAGGGAAGAAGGGAGGGAGGGAGAGAGAGAAAGATATCCAAGCTATAAGGACAAGGGAGTGGTGAATAAAGAGACCACTGATAGGATTTGTTGAACAGCATATTTATCCCACAAACTACTATAATGGGGGAAGTCATTTTAATATACAAGTGTGAAGACTCAGAGGGCGCATCACTGATACCATCAAAAGTGAGCGCCAACTATGGACTTCTCCAGGTACATTAGTCTTACCACATGCATCATTCTCCTATGGGCTGTTGATAGTGGAGAAAATTGTAAATGTGTAAAATCAAGGGCTTTGGATATAGCTCAATGGCACAGCACCTGCCCGGCTAGAGCAAGGTCCTTAGTTTGATTCTGAGTACCTTCCCCCAAATTTGTAAAATTCAGAGGTCTCTGTATTTTCTATTCAATTTTGCTATGAACCTGAAACTACTCAAAAAGTTCTATTAAAAAAGTTTTTTAAAAAAACACTGAAATAAATTCACAGAAAAGGTATATCCAGAAAAATTCTTTGCTGTATTTTGAAATTTAATGGCATGCAAATTGTCTATCTGGATAAAGAGGAAATTATTCACCAGACTGTTGAGTGTTTTCTGATGATGAGTTAAAATGTATTATGGGAATATTCCAAATTATGAATTATTAAACACAGAAATAAAGCTACTATTGAATTGTTTGGTGAACCATACATCAAGAATACAAACTACAACCAGGGAAAGTTATATAAGATTTTAAACTTGAATTTAAAAAAATTAAGCTTCATAAATTGTAAAAACTTTATGATTTAGTAACTTTTTAGTATTTAACTTTATAAACCCTTCTTTTTTTCTTGGAGTAATTAAAAGGAATTTAGTGGATTGTTTATTTTGGGTGCTAAATGTCAAAAAACAACACAGTAACTTTATTTTGCTTTAAGTTTTGGGGAATTGAAATCCTCATTGGATAGAATTGTGGGTTGCAATCACTAATGGAGAAAACAAGAAAAATTAACCTCTTTGGCAAGAGGAAAATAGGATGGATGTAAAATGGATTAAAAACATAACTTTAGGCAATTCACCTAAATATACATTTGCAGTAATAATAACTATGTTAATTTACCAATATGTATCACTAGAATATAATATTTATTTGAGAAAAAAGAGAATGAAGCTTATTGCTTCATTATGAGGGTTTTATTTTATTTTATTTTATTTTATTTTATTTTATTTTTTTGTGGAACCAGGGATCAAACTCAGGCCCTTGAACTTGCCAGGGAAGTGCTTATTCCACTAAGCCATCTCCCTGGCTCCCATTATAAGGGTTTTAGAGTAAAGATGATGGGTACAAGTAAAAACATATTTCAATATAGAAAGCTATTTGTTTTTTAGATAAAATTTATTGGTTTTTAGATATCTCTAGAACTCACTATAATTTGTCACTGCTACAGTGAAATGTAAAATTAAATCTCACATTCATTTCTTCCAGTTGCATAGCAAAATAGAGTACACTGGTATTAAATTACATCTCACTAGCTCTTTACTATTATTAACAGAAGTTGTTTTTATCTTGAAATTGTAAAATACTCTTGATGTTGCCAACACTCCTTGCCAAAAATCAAGAAACTAATAATTTTTAAAATGGGGTAATAATTTGTGTTCTAATGACCTTTATGTTATTTTGTATAATATAATGCTGTTTCACTTAAACATTGTAATCTATTCAAACTTAATTTATTACTAGTAAATTCTAACTAATTTGCATTATAAAATCTACCCATTTATTTGTCTGTATCATGTATCACATGTAGAATTAGAAGCACAATTTAGCTATACCTGATTTCTCAGCATATCTACCTTGTGTCTGATGGAATAGAGAACTTCAACTTCACTACTGGCATAATTTTGTCTTTCAAATTTAATGTTATTGATTGCAAAGCATTAATAACAATGAAAATTTTTTCTAGCTCTTATTATGCATATACTTTATTATTGTACATAATTTAGAAAAACATACACTATGGGATATAAGGAAATGAGAAACTTTTAAAAACTAAGATTTTTGAGTTGCTTTAAATAATAACTGTAATTCTCCCTTAGCCATAGAATAATAATTCCTCTTCTCTGATTTCTGTGTGTTAAGAACTAAACATCTTATTCTTATACATTTTCCACCATGATGTTTCTGCCTTGGACTCAACCAACAGTAAACACATTCCCTTGAAACACAGAGAGAAACAGAACTGCCTTCAGTTGTGGATGTTTGGTATTGTGTGTCAGTGAGGAAGATGTTTATTTACTAAAGAAGAAAATTGGTGCCAGAGAAGTGAGGTTGTTGTTGTGATTATACCTGATCATATGATTTAGACATCTTTGGAACTGATTTGTAGCTAGTATTTGAAAAGGCTTATTAAATATAGGTCACAGAATTCCTAGAAGGTTGTAATGAGGGGAAATCCTGCCTAGAGCTCAGAAAAAAAGAATGTTGCCAGGAATGGGGGCAGTAAAGACCATCAGGGGGTTTCACTTGGGAAGGGGAATTATATTTAGGAGCTGGACTAAGGGAAAATACTCTGGGAAAATAATTTTTCTCACATCTTGAGAATTTTTTTTAGGAGTATAGGGCCTAGGAACTAATTGATTTGGCGTAAGAAATGTCAAAGCAGTGTCATATATAGTCTATAGCATAAGTACCACTTGGGCGTGTTTAGCAAGATTTCTAATGAGAATTGGTAGAAAAAAAACAAGAAGAAATTTTTGAAATTATTTTTTTGCACCAAAGAAGCTGCTTGCAAAGTTGTGGTTCAAGGAAGAAGTTCAGGAATTGCATAGATTAGATTAGCATCTTTATAAAGGATGACTGAATAGGAGCAAGAAGTAGTGAACATTGAGGACATCTTAGGAACCAGCCACGCCACATTCACTGTAGGTTCCAATATGCAAAAATGTACACTGGTCATTTGAGAATAGAGACCTGACCTAAGAAAGACTGCCTAAAGAATTGGTACATCAGGATTCATTGTGTCATGCTCAGGCATCCTGCAGAAGATGCTGCAGCCATGGTGCAAGGGTACCTGAGTACCATTCTTCTTCTTGGAAGGCCTTGATGTGGTGTAGCTAATGCCGACTGTTCAGGCATGCAAAGTGTAAGAGTCCTTGGTCATGGAGGTCTCCATATGCATTTCAAATGGTAGCACTGGGGGTCAGGAAGGCATTCACCTAGGTTTTAAAGGGGAACCTTGCAGGGCAGGGTAGTGCGTAGAACTGTGGTAATGAAGCAAAAGGTGCAGTGTTGACTCTAGGAAATTGTAATGTGGAATTTTTGCCAAGGAAAGCCTGAAGGCTATCAATAAACCAGTCCAAAGAAGACACTATGGACACTACAACATTTAGGCATTAGTAGGGCACCCGAGCCCTCTGGAACTCACATCTCTGACCACATATTATGGATGGCAGCTATAGAACTTTAGGACTTAAGATTTGCTTTGTTGAGTTTAAGTCTTGATTTAGGCTGATTCTTTCTTATTCCTGTATTTTCCCTTTGGAATGTAAAACTGTTGTAAGAAAATAGTCACCATAAATAGTCACCATTCAAAGAACCAACCATATAGCAATATATAAACTTCGAAAGTTGTTTAAAAACTCTCCATTCTTTCATTAACCTGGGAATATAAGGGAATAGTAATAAGCATGATAGTCCAGGAAAGAAAAAAAAAAGAATTAAGAAAAAAGAGGAATAAAATCTTGAAAATCAGGGGCTGGGGAGATGGCTCTGTGGAATAAGCATTTCCCTAGCAGGCACAAGGGCTTGAGTTCAATCCCCTGTTCCACAAAAAAAAAAAAAAAAAAAAAAAGATCTTGAAAATCAGAAAGAAAGGAGAAGTTTTAATGATCATATGTGTATAGCAGAGAAGAAGGAAGTACGGATGTATTTGCAAAATTATGTGAAGGGAAGGAAACAAGGAAGAGCAGGGAATGAACTATAAATGGAAATTAGGAAAAAACACAGAGATTGAAACCAGTTCATAAACTAGCAGGACTACAAAGTTAGAACACTTTGAAATTAGAAAAATATTTGGTTTTTGGAAGACCTGAGAAAGCAATGGGAGACACTATCGAGGTAAAAGCAATAATTAACACATACACACTGTTGCATATATACTTGTGCCTCCGCACACACACCACAAGAAATAAGGGAAGACGGGCATACTTGTACTCCTATGTGAGAGTTAATTACAGTGTCAACTGGAATGGATTAAGAAATGCTGAAAGAATGAAAGCGGAAAGAAAGGAAAAGAAAAGAAAGCCTAGAAGTGCTGTGTCTTTAGATGACTGACTTATGAGCTACAAACTAAGAGGAAAGATCCACCATGACACCCAGGGCTTTGCCAACCAATATACTTATACCGTAAACAGAATGAAAAAAAGGAAAACAGGAAGGAAGTTTGCACTTTGCTTCTTTGAAGGAGCTTCAGTCTTCTGGAACTACCTTTAGACATTTGTCTCTAGCTCCTTGAAAATCCCAGTGTAGACCCCTCAGCCTTCTAATAAAGAGACTTAGGCTTTCTAATACTGACTTGCACCAGGCCAGGGCACTCCAGGCCTTTGACCTTAAATCTCTGACTCTCCAGTGCACAGGTGTTTCTTAATTTATCTAGCCATGACTTCATAGGCAGTGATTCTGAACCTAATCTGAAAACCCTGTAATATGTTTTATAGTAAATTTATTCCTGGAGTAAGCCCTAACCAATACATCCCAGCACTAGCAAAGCTGAAGCAGGAGGATCATGCAACTTCGAAGCCATCCTGAACTACAGAGACTCTGTCTTACAAAAGAAAAAAAATCAATGCCCTGCTGGCCCCACCCTTGGGATGCACTGAGAGGGCAATTGAAACTGGACATGGTGGTTCATGCCTGTAATCTCACCTCTTGGAAGGCTGTAAACAGGAGAGTCACTATGAGTCCAATTTTTAGTGAGACCCTGAGCATGTTGTCGATCCTTCCCTAAAATACGGAAAAAAAATTCAAAAATAAAAATTAGGTTGTATTGATAATATTTATGTACAGGAAATGATAAAGAGAGGGAGAGAAGATTTAAAAGTGTATAAGGGGAAGCACAGAGAGAAGAGATGGGATAATTAATGCTGAGAAATTATAGAGGGAGATTGATTCCAACCAATTAATAGAAAAATAAACAAATTTAGCAAATCCTATGATGTCAAAGAATACAATACGATGTAATAAGACAGTATAGAATCAAAATCAATAACTAAGAGAAACATAAATAAGTACCTCTGGCACAAACAGAATTAAAACAAAACAAATAAAATCCAATATTCTTCCTTTGGATGGTATATATAATGCAGTAAATTTTTAAGTGCCACCTGATTGAAAAGGGACATGCAAAAATCTTCAGCTTTTCACCTATGTCTGAGTAGGAGAGGTTATTTAGAGCAGGTGAGCATCTGAGCTCTGTACTTGTGTGGTTTAAGGAAGATTTTCTTTCTTCACGTTCCTAATTTCTTTTTCCTTCTGTTTCCTGGCTTATCTTGCATTAGTACTATTCTCTTATCTTCCTTAATTTCTCTTTATCTTTAAACCTGGGAATAAGGATAACTAAAGTCTGAGTTGACCACTGAATGTGTCACTGTGCAATCCAGAGCAGTGGTGGTAACCCTACGGCATGCATGTTTGTTAAAGCTCTGAATGGTTCACCATTACTCCTCTAGAGTGCAGCCCAAAGCCTCATAACTTTTGGAGGCATGGTTATCCAACCTCTGCACACTGCTCTCTCTGCACTCAGTGCCTCCCAGCAGCTAGAAGGAGGATACCACTCAAGGTCTATGTATATGCGGGACAGGAATGCCTCACCTCCCATTGGTGCTGTAGGGATGACCCCAGACTTGGCAGCCCTCCCACTGTGAAGCCCCACATGGGTGTACGTGCTGCGTGTTGGTGTATATTCAAAGCACTCTTTTAGGTATTGCATGTGTACCCTACTGAAATTCTTCCAGCCTACAGTTTGGCCTCTTATAAGGCCTCTTATAAGGTAGGGAATGGACTCTTTCTCAGTCTCATGATTGTATTTTCACATTGTCCTAGTTATCTTTTTCCTGAGTACATGGTAAGTGTTAGGACAATTATCAAATTCTTTCCAGTAGTATGAGGGCCATTATATCTTGGGGTTGTAAAAAATATATGAATCTGGGTGACCTTGGCAGAAGGAGTAACTTAAAAATACACCTCCGGCTTGTTCTACTGAGTCAAGAGATGGGCACGGGGATGTGATGACTTTGAAGTTCAGCTCTATATACATTTGGAAAGAAATGATTGGAGTTATCACTCTCACACTGTTCATTTGGCTGTACTCAGCTCTCTTTTTTGCTCACACTTGTCCTTAGCCAAATGGCTGAGAAGCAGTTCCTCTTTGCTTAAATTGTGTTTCTGTCCAGCAGCAAAATTTGTTCTGTGACCACTGTATAGGAGGGAAAGATTCTCCTCTTTGATGAAGTGCAGTCCTTTTAGTGCCAGACTGTGTTCTCCAGTTAATCTACCTATCTTTCTAAATACCAGTATTTCATCATTTTGCATGATTATTAGTTATCTTAATATACAGTCCTGAAATTTCCTATGGAACTTCCATCTCATCACAGAGCCATATGTATGTAGTTTGAGATGAATATTCTGGAATGATTTCTAAATGCTGGCTGCCTTCAAGACATTTTCTGATTCCATCAAGATCTTGGGCGACCCTCCCTCCCTTTCTCCCTCCCTTTCTTCTTGTTCTTCTTGTTCTTCTTCTTCTCCTTCTTCTTCTTTCTTCCTTCTTTTTTCTTATTCTCTTCTCCTTCTTCTCTTGTACCTCTCCCTCTCCACCTCCTTTTCCTTCACTTCCTCCCTCCCCCCTCTCTATCCCTCCTTCTCTCCCTCTTTCTCTCTATTTGTAGTGGAAGCATTTGAAGTCAGAGCCTTGTAGAATTTGATCTACAAGTCAGAGCCTTGTAGATCTCTATCACTGGGCCAAATCCATGGCTCATACGTTTCTTCTAACATCTACAATTAGTAGGATGTGAGAGAGCACTGAACTTGAACTCTAGTTAACCAAAATCTTATCCCCTACCTCAAGAAAATATCCCTTTCATTACTGACTGATATGTATTTTAAGAAAGAAAGAAATTGTACTGTATGACTTCATGTTTTTAGTATTGTCAATAAAACATTTTACAATTGGTTTTTCTCTTTTGTTATAGGAAAACCCACTCATTATTCTTTATTTTATCTTTGGCCTGCAAAGATTGAGACAATGCCTGTTCCATGACAGGAAATGTTTACTTTTCATAAAAACCCTTCCTCTAAAATTGATGAATTCCTTTCCAATATTCAGAAATTTGTTAATGGTGTTAAGAAAAAACATTTCCTTCTTTGTGCATGTAAGTTTGCTGGAATTTCCTAATTATCTTACCTCTTTTTCTACAGTCATCCATGTTTTTTCTATAATCTTACTTCACAGACTGTATTTGAACTGTTCTGACAAGCATAGAACAAACATGTTTAAAGCTCATTATTTCCTTAAATTAATTTTCTTAGGATTATAGAGGTGTTACTATAAAAAAAATCCACAACCTCACTTTAAATAGATTTTCTCAGAGGTAGCTGAAGGAGACTTTGGATTCCTTAGAGCCTTCAGTACTAGGAATGTTTAATCCAGATCTGGGTGCCAGGCACATGGGGAGGAACTGGAGAAGGCTGTTCGTTTTTCAACACATGCACTTTAATTTATAGACAATTGTGCATTTTTCATAATGGAGGTGATAACAGTGACTTTTTTAACACCCATTCAACACACTGGCTGGTGTTTTGCTTTGAAACATGTGTGCAGAAAATTCTACATTGGATGGGCTTCTGATTCAGTATGATTGTGTGTTTTTCCCTATGAATTATACTTGAGCTATTATAATGGCAAAATTGTAGCTAAAATGTACTTAGTTAGACATACACTAAAAACTGTCTTAATCATATATTGATAATAGAGATACTAAATTGACATTTGATGTAACCCAATGAGAAAATTAAAACTTAGAAAATCTATAGGCATTTCCAAAGTCTTGTGAAGTTATGAATTGGGAGAACTGTGTGTCAAATTCAGAGCATCTGACAGGAAACCTGTGTTTTCACAGCCTCCTTGATTACTTCCATATGTACTTTCTTGTGAGAGATTTTCTAAACAAGAGTTAGCACAATAGGTTTGTTGTTTCTCTGTGCACTAATAAGACAGTGCTCTGGCTTGATATTATTGGCATAAATTAATATGATTTTTCTGTATATGTTTTCTGACCTTCCCAAACTAGTATCATCAGGGTAAGAAGCAGCACAGAGGTGATTCTTCCTCCATTGTGGGAATACAAACTATCTTTTAACATACTGGAAGAGGCAAAAATGTTATCTTCACACCAGAGTTGTTAGTCATTTTCTTACATGGCATGAATGTCAATAGGCTATGTAATCAGAACAGGTGCCTCTATCACTCAGAGCCACTTACTAGTTGTAAGTTTTGGTGAATTTTCTTTTGGCAAACAGTGTTATTTCTTCTTTCAGTTCAACATCTCCTAGGTTTTTATTTCCAGTTCTGAATGTCATTAGTTGAAAGGTTCAACTACTTTTTGACAAAGGAAAAATCTCACATGTAATGTAAAAAAATTGAAAATTAACATACAAAGGTGAAATGGGAATGTTGGGGTCATGCCCCATGGTGATAAGCAATGAAACCCTGGATAGAGGAAATTAGAATGCAATCAAATTTATTTAAGATATAAAGGCAAGAAAGTAGAACGTTTTCTAGCTGGTTGGAAGTCTCGAGTAGGATACCCAAGAAGGCTCTTTGTCTAGGAGTTTTGAAGGTTTTAGAAGGTTGCACAAGGTTTTGTACAAAGAGATATGATCTCTACCCTATAGAAGACTACAGACTTTTCAGGATCCAGTTTATGTGGGATTCATTCATTGCCTATATAGGGCCCATGTGCTCTGAGCCAATAATTTACTTGATCATGCTCTGGGGAGGTCCCTGACAGCCGCAGGGCACATGGAAGATGGTTTTATACTAGTTCTGAAGAGGAGTAACTCAAGTGACTCGGTCTTGAGCTTCCTGACTCCATTTTGGAGCTTCTGTCTTTATTGTGTTATAGAATGCCAACTCCTGTCTTACTAACTCCTGTCTCGGAGAGAGGAATTAGCCTAACATGTTTTACCAGACTTCATTTCATGCCCAATTAGTACAACATGTTACACAATTCTAAAGAAAGAGATTTTAAAGTATGCCTAATCTATTATGAGTTTTAAAAAAATAACTTAAACAACAAATAATGCATAGTGTTCCTGCTTAGGATGATCCATTCTATTTGTTGGGAGGATAGAAATGCTATTGTTATGCAGTTCTACCTTGTCTAGAAAAAAATCAGTCTACTTCTCCTCAAATTTTAAATTTTGGATGTTGAACTTGTTTATTTTGTTCTACTCTTGTCATGGTTTAGACCATGAATATCTATGGCAAATCTTATGTCTTTGGCAGGTGATTACATTACAGAAACACTGTATACATCAATGGTCTGATTCATGGGTGAGTTCACGGTTGAATGAATTGCTGGGAAACAGGGCCGGTTTGAGGCTGATCACTGGGGAGGGTGACCTGGAGTGGCAGTGTGCCTTCTTTTTATCCAATCTCCTCCCTTCTCCCTTTTCTTCTACATTGCTCTGGATTGAAAAGATCTAATTTGGCCATCATTCCACTATGCAGGTTCTTCCATGGAGCTACTTGAGTGTAGAGTACACCATGGTCCTCCAAAATAAATCTCTTTCCTTAGGTTGTGAGTGTTGGATATTGAAACTTAAGATGTGAAAGTGGCTAACAAAATTCTCTTCCATAACATCACTAAAATGATAATAAAAGCATTTTAAAGGTACCAACTCAGGAAACCAAAGTAAGGAAATACACTAGTTTGAAAGCTTCTGATTGGTAACTACTTGCAAGTCCCAAAGAAGCTGCCAAACATTTACCCTGTAGGAGAAAGACTGGAGGTGTTTTATACCAGTTTCATCAGAGCAAAAAGAGAAAATATTCTGCAAACTTATTTATTCATACCAAGTTGTACAAGGGTTCTCTTGGAAATCAATACATGCCAACCAGGGATATACTTCATTTCTTTAGTGTCCTATACTTAAAATAGAAGCACATAATGAAAGCTTGTTAAACAGTCAAAAGAGAAGTTTCATTAGAGAAGAAAATAAAAACAAAAATCTTGGAAGAAACAGAAAACATGCAAGGAATGGAAAAATAAGATATTTAAGATGAAAAAATATACCTATAGGAAACAACAGAAATGCTAACTTAAAAAACAAACAAACGAACAATGAGGGAAAGAAAAGAACTCAGCAGAAGCACAGAAAAGAGTTGGAAAGCATGGTTAAGGAGAAAAATAAAATAGAATAAACTGAAAACTTGGATAAAAATAGAACTACGGCTGAGCTTGGATTTACATGCCTGTAACCCAGCGCTTGGGAGGCCAAGGCAGGAAAATTACTTTGAGTTGGAGACCAGCCTACATTTACATAGTCAAGTCAAGGCCAGCCTGAACCACACGGTGAGACTTCATTTAAAAAAAAAGACATTTAATCACTAATGTGGAAGTTTCAACAGCAAAATGATTAAAGTCATAGATACAAAGTAAGAAAATTGTGCTAAGAAAATTGTCAGAAATAATTCACAAAATATTCTTAACACAAAAAAGGGATTTTAAGAAAATGACTCATTATTAATTACCAAGAAAAATGGATACAAACCTTCAACCAGAGCACAAAAATGTGAAACCCTGGATGCAATCAATACACAGTGAAGAATGTCCTAGAAGTTTCTAGAGAGGAGAAACAATATTTGGATTAAAAGGTCAGCTATCAGAATAGGATCATGTTTTTGACCAGAAAACTAGAAAATTGTTTTCCTTTATAAATATTTTATATTCAACCTAGAATTCTTCATTGAACCAAGGTTTTATTATGAAAGGAGAATAAATACATTCTTGGGCAAGAGGAAATGCATATATTTGCTTTCTATGGAGCTCTTCAGGGGTAAAATTCCCTTGACCTGAGGCAGTATGCCAAGAAAGAAGGTTTGGGATCTAGAAACAGAAGTCTGACTAAAGGAAGAGGTCTAGAGATAAAATAAATAAACTGGTCATTGTGGCCCATTCCTGTAATCATAAAAGGATTAGAAATTCCATCTCAGCTTGGAGCAACTGAGCAACTCTGTGAGACTCACTCAAGTAAAAATGTAAACTTGTCTGGGTGTGTACTTCAAAGTGTGAAGATATGGGGTTCAATTTCCTGAAGCACTCACTCACTCACTGCTCACTCACTCTCTCACTCACTCTCTCACTCACTTAATCAGACTTTAAAATAAGCAAATTATTAGTAAGTGAAAAAATAAAATAAAACACAAAAAAGGAAACTAGTCAACATATATAACCTAGTTATGAAGTGCATTTTATGATTAAGTAACCATAACAATAATTCGGGCAGTAGAAAAAAGTTTTATTCCGTTCTATTAGAACAATATGGAGAAAATATATAACACTTTAATAATTTTTATTGTATTAAAAATCATTATTTTTCTTATTTTCCTTAAGTTAGTTTTTGGAAAATAAGTTGAATGAAGAAGTTGAAAAACTTGAAGAGAAACTGAGAATTGATTTGCATATATATATATATATATATATATATATATATATATATATATATATATTAGCCATAAAACACATTCTAAAATTTTTTGAGGGCTGGGGAGGTAGCTCGGTGGTCTAAGCACCTACCTGGCAAGCACAAGGACCAGGGTTCCATTCCTAGTACTATATGCTGTGCCCACACACTTGTAATCCCAGAGTTGAGGTGCCTGCCACAGGAGGATGGCTATGAATATTGCTGGATAATGAGACCCTGTACCAAATAAACAGAAGATTTTTTTTTAATTTAGAAAGTATTTTGAAAAGTATTCTTAAAATGAGTAACTCCTGTCTTGTACGAGAGATGAAGATGTCTTATAGTATTTGTATTTTCCCTTCCACTTGTATGCATTTATGAAACACGAAGAACAAGGCTTCGTATTATTGTTTTGAGGACTAAATTGCTGTAGAAAAATGAGTCAATATACAAGGTAAAAAATATTCCATAGGAATCAGACATTATAATAGGTTTCTTTTGCAGAAAAATAACTTTAGGTAACAAAATACTTAAGAATTATTTAATTTCTACAATTTTGGTCAGGATGGAAGGATTTTTATTAGCTTCAAAATTTCACTTAGAATAGGAAATAAAGAGTCTGTTTTCAACTGGAATGTCTGATTTGGTCCAGTAGATATTAAATGATGTGACTACTCACGTGTTGCAGGCTGGGACAGGTATTTAAATACAATCCAACCAGTTTAAATATAAATATAAATATATCTGGTGGATTTTGTGTGTCAAAGCTGTTGGATCTAACTAATGAATTCAGTGACTCATAAGGTCATGTCAAATAAGAAAATATTTTTAAGTAATTTTTAATAGACAATGACAACTTTCAAACTTTTTCAATAGGGAAAAAATAAAAAATAGTAAACATAAGAAATACATAAGATTGAAATATAAATATAATAGTAAAAATAGCCAAAAGCTCCACTATAGGAGATTAGCCAACCTTTTTGCCTTGTGAAACCTAGTCTCTGAAAAAGTAAACTCATACTAGCAGACTGATCCAGGAAACTCTTACTGCATTTTTTAAACAGGCTAGCACACACACTGCAAATGTGAAAAACTTGAATGCCACATTCAAAACAGAATTTCATTTAGAGACTATGGAGATTCTGGTTTAAATTCATAGTGCAATAGTAAAAAGTGCTTTCAAAAATCAATACTTATTGTGATTTTTGATTGATTTCTGACTGTCCACTAAGTGTGTATTTTATCATGAAGGAAAATAAAGGGGTATAAGAGAAGAAAGCAAGGAATGGAGAGAAAGAAGAAGGAAGCGAGGAATAAGAAAAAAGAGAGAAAAAGGGCAAGGAAGGATTGTGATGATGGCGATGAGGTTGACGGCTAGGATTACAGAGGAAGCTGATGACAGTAATGATAATTCAGTAAAGTTTCACATGAGCCTAAAGAACCAGGAATATCTAACATTCCAGACCTTTCACCTCCTTGCCTGACAAAGGAATTTCAATGTAACTGTAGAATAGAGATGTAGCCATGTGTGAGGATCTACTGTCCAGAAAAGAAGAGCCTCGCTTGCTCAGGTTAGTCCATCATTCACACCACAGACATGAAAGATAAAAGCAATGTCACGATAAACATTCTAGATGGATAAGCAAGACTGCTGTTGCTAAGTAAGTACTGGGATAATATTGTAAAATGAAGACCTGACACTTGCAGGTGGTGGCCACGAATTGGTTCCCCACAATAAAATTGATAGACAAATATAATCTTAAAGGAATTTTGTAGGATTTTATTGTTCTTCACTTCAAAAGAGGGGAGAAGGCTATATTTGCACTAGTCCTGAAGCAATTCCAGTCCTCTTTCAGACATAAATTGGGGTAGTCATTTTGGGCAAGCCATGTTGGCAAATATCTTGATAGATTCCTGTAATGGACAGGACATTCTCAACAGTTGACCCAGAGGTCTGTTCCCTCTTAAAGCATGAGCCCTTATCTACCCATCCACTGGAATGTGGTATAGGTTACTGATGTATGGTTATTTACTTCAGGCCCTTGCATTGTTTTATGAGTGCTTACAGTTGTGCCTTTTATTGAACAAGTTTATAAAGTTACAGCCATGTATAGTAGTTTAGAAAAATGGAAATCATCCAAAACAAAAATTCTGAGCTTGGAGCAAATGAAACAGGGAATAAATTTTGATTATTGATGTTGTTTTCCTTTAACTAAATCTGGACTTTTTGTAATGTATCAATGTGCCTAGCTAGAAAGCTACTATCTTTCTAGTTCATTTGTTACAGTTTTGGCTAATAAAGTATAAGCTGAAATTTGACACCTATTTCCGTGAAAATTTGCTTCTCTAATCCTGGCTTCACCCTTCTAATTTTGTTTATTCTTCTTCCTAAGAGCACTGCGGTTGTGAAGATAGAGTTGTCAATGCCAATTTACACATTCACGAAATTCCTTTTAGGGAAACCTGAGAATGAAAGACACATGTTAGAGATGGTAAAGGGAAAATAAAAGGAGTGGAGACCAACACAGAGACCATGTAACAAGATGAATTGCCTGAGTCTGGATTGTAAGGCACAGGAGAAAAATAACCCAAAGTTAAATGAATAAACTACTGTTTATTGATGCAATTACAAGTGTTATGAAAAAGATAAGAGAATGGAGAGTGTATAATGTATCAACCTTGACAGTAGAAACATTTCTAGATAGCCATGTGCTTACTGTACTGGAGTGCCTGATGCAAAGCCAAATTTTTACTGTGCAGATTATTTAATTTTTTAATGCTTATCATTTGAATTTTATTTAAATAATTGCTTGATTTTTCAAAGTCATAACTTCATTTTTTTATTTAAAGAAGTAAGAACAACATTCTAAAATGATGTGATGGGAGGATGCAATGGTTAAGACATGGTATATTGTTTTCCTTTTCTAAAAGAATAAAAAAATAAGGCGCTGGGGAGATGGCTCAGTGGAATAAGCACTTCCCTGGCAAGCACAAGCACCTGAGTTCAATCCCCGGTTCTGCCAAAAAAAAAAAAAGAATAAAAAAATTAAAAGAAAAACATAAGTAATGATACAGAATTTTAAGAAAAAGACAAACCCGAGGATTTTAGTGGTAAATAGATGGAACTAGAAACCATATTTATAAGTGAAATATATCAGACCTGCATGTGTAAACATTGTATTATCTCCCTACAGTAAGAACCTGAAAAAGTAAACAAAACCTGAAAGATACAATAGATACTATTAAAGGGAAAGACACTATTCAAAGAGAAGAAACAATTGTGAAAAGGGAAAGGAAATCACACATTAGAAGAAAGGAAAAGATATATTATGTGTATACCCAGGATAGCTTGGGTAATTGTGCTGCTGACTTCTGCTAGTCTATTGAAGGGAGCAGTTCGTGCTTGCGTTTACTTTCTCTGTTTTAGTTTTTTATTTGTTTCTTATACTTGTATGTATACTCTCTTCCTTGAACGATGACCTCTTCTTTTTTGAAGAATCGTTCTTCCTCCTATCATCACATATCCCACTTGAAATGTTTGCAATAGAAGCTACTGTTTTGTTTCTTAAAGTTATTTTTATCATTTTTTCAAAAGAATACAAGATAATGACAGGAAAAAAAACAGCATTGGAAATGACACAAGATCTCACTATACAAAGTAACAGGAATTCAGCAGTGGTTGCTATGTTATGTGATGCTATGTTCAAATTAGTTGTTCAGATTACCAGATATAAACAGGCAAGATTTGTTTAAAGAAAAAAAAAAAGAAAAACAATAACAAAGACATTATAAGAAATTCTAAAGAGAAAGATAAATCTGAGCAAAAAATTTTAAGCATTAGCTGTTCCTTTCAAAAGACCAACAGAATTCGACAACTATCCAAGCTATAGTGTATATGTACCTAAATGTATCTTTTCCCATTTTTCTGTTGTCCTTTTCCTCATCCCAGCTTTTCTTTCCCATTGAACAGTTTCCTTTCCTTTCACAGTGTCTTTTGTACCTTCTATTTTTTTAAATTTATTTTTTATTTTATTGAAGTACAAATATCAATCAGACAGTTTTAAGATACCTTAACAAGACAGATTCGATAAATTAATACATTGCAAACTGTTTTCATACTGTTGTACCGTCTAAATTTTCATTACTCTTTCAGGGTCGTACTTTAGTGAGATAACATGATGTTTGCACATGTGGGTCTGATTTATTTTACTTACCAATATAGTCTCTAGCTGCATCTATCTACCTACAAAAGCATTGAATTTATCTTTCCTACAGCTGACTAATACTCCATTATGTAAAAATACCTGATCTTTTTTATCCATGCCTCGGTTGATGTGCATTTGCTATTTAGCTATGACAAATTGCACTGCTATAAACATGGATGCAGATATATCACTATGGTGTGATGATTTCAGTTCTTTGGGAAAAATACCTAGGAGAAGAATAGCTTGTTTGAAAGGGACCTTCCAATCCTAGCTTTTTAAAAAATTTTAGTATAGGGTCTATAGCATCCTAGATTTTTGAGGAATCTCTGATATCAGAAAATGGAAAGATATTCCTTGCTCCTGGATGTGAAAAATCAACATTGTGAAAATGGCCATACTCTTAAAATTGTTTTACAGATTCAATGCAATCCATTAATATAGCTCAAAGATCTAGGACAAACATTCCTAAAATTCATCTAGAACCAAAAGAGAGCTAGAATAGCAAAAGCAATCTTGGGTACCAAAGAATAGGCAGGAAGCATCACAATCATGACATGAAATTATAAAATCAGCATGATACTGGAAGAAAAAAACAGACCTGAGGAGAATGGAACAGATTAGAATATGTACGCACAGCTATGAGCACACTCAGCCACTTTAACTTGACAAAGGAGCCAAACATGTTCACTGGAAGGAAGATAACCTCTTTAATAAATGGTGCTGGAAAATACTGGCTTTCCACATGCCAAAGATTTACAATAGACCCATTTCTATCATCATACACAAAACTACAGTCAGAATTGATAAAACATTTAAATATTAAAATTGAAACACTAAATCTTTTGGAAGAGAAAGTAGGAAGAAACCTTAAGGACATAGGGGTAGGTAAAGGGTTCATGAACAAAAATCAAAATGCACAGGAAATACTTCAAAGAATCAATGCTTGGGATCTCATCTTTTTGAAAAGTTTCTGCACATCAAAATAAGTCAGCCACAGGGTAAGAATAAAACTCATCAGTGGGAAACAATTATAGTAGACTGTTCTGGAATTAAAAAATATCAAGTCTCCAAAATTAAAAGACCCAACTCAAAAATGGGCATCTGAGATGAATATATACTTCACAAATGAAGAGATACAAATGGCACATAAATATAAGAAAATATGTTCAACATCATTGGTCTTTTTTAAGAGATGCAAATAGAAGCAATGCTGAGATACCATAATACACTACAAATAATGGCTATCATCCAGCAGTCATCCAATAACAAATGCTGGAGAGGCTGGAGAGAAAAAAGAACCCTTATTGACTGTTGATGTGAGTGCATTATGTAAGCCACCATTGTGTAAGCAGTTTGTTTCTGTGTTTTCGTTAATCAGATGAATGCAGAAAGCCTCAGACCTCTAGCCTTAGTCACTGGCTCAGGAATGAGCAAACCAGTTATGCCATTGCATTCCTTCCTAGGAACTTTCAGAGTAAAGAAAATAGAATTTTCTCATTTTTAGAAGTTTAATGGTAATAATTTAGAACTTTTATAATCTTGCATAAAAAAGGATTATAAAGTTGATGTAGCTTGAAAACCAAGGAGACTGTAGTGGTTGATACATTGTGTCAACTTGAGAAGTTACCAACTTAACTAAATGGACTCACCAATTCCACATGCTAGGCATGGAGGCCCCACCCTAAGGTGTGGAAGACCACACAAGAATGACTCAGGACTTAAAGGATACAAAAGGGACCTGAGGAAGGATGGAGGTTCCACTTCCTCAGAGGAGCTTCAGGCTTTGAAGTCAGCATGGAAGGAAGAGAGGCTCACTAGATGGCATAGCTGTTGCTTCTCCCTTTCCTCTATGCTATGTTCCTCTCTGTCTTAGAGCCAGCCAAGTATGGACTGAAATCTCCACAAAATGTGAGCTAAATGCACCTTTCCTTCTGCAAATTTGAGTGTTGGATATTTTGTCCCAGCAATGACAGAAGGGTAATCAAGACAGAGACCATGAGAATTCTGACTGTAAATAAGTCTACCAACCCTTTTCTCTATGCTATTATAGTGGGTTTGATGGTTCACGTTAATTATATTTCACATGCAGTAAAGAAACTCTCAACTCTGTAAGTATGGGTTTTTTTTCTACATTCTTAAGATACACACTAATTTCCCATTTCTTTTGCTTACAATTTATAATCAAAGCATTAAAGTGTTTATATAGCTTCTCATTAACTAATTTGTTAACGTTTGACAGAAATATATAATACATATGAGTAGTGCTTTATTTTTAAATGTTCTGTTAGAAATTATACCCAGTGAGCCAACAGATTTAAATTTATTACAAAACTCAGATACAATTGTGATTAATTATATTTTCTATAAAATTAAAACTCATGGTAGCTCTGATGGTTGGAAATTAATGTTTTTCCCACATGTATTTCGAATTTTGTTTAGTACTGCATGGTTTTGAATAACTAGTGAACTTACTCAACAAAGAACATTTAATTATCTGAAATAATCTGTGGCTGAAATATTTCTGTTTTGTAAAAAGTTAAGAATGATTAACTCAGCAATGATTTTATGTATGTATGTATGTATGTATGCATGCATGTATGTATGTATATGTATTATGTTTTGGCAGAACCAGGGATTGAACTCAGGACCTTGTGCTTGCCAGGGAAGCATTCACTCTACTGAACCATCTCCCTGGCCTTTCTTAACAATGACTTTACTTTCTCCAATATTAATATGCATCAAGTTCAAGAAACACTGAACTTTAACAATGAGAAGAATAAAATACTCATAAATAATAAATACTTTTAGACAGTCAGAGTTAGACACAATAGTGATGTTTATAAGGTGGTGTACATGGTGTTATGATCATCTATGGGTTAGTTAATGCACGACTCTGTACCATGATGCTTATGGTCTATAAAAGAACATCATTTATACCATTCAAAGTCATTGTGGTCTCAGATATCATTATGTAAAAACTATCTTTAATAAAACAAATAACTATGGAGGGATGGAAAGCTGATACTAGTGAATATTCTTTTGTTTGTCATGGGTATGCTACACCTATGAAGAATTCACTATTTTTCCCACCATTGCTGCTTATCTGAACCTTCATATAGAACATGAAACCATTTTAATTGCATTTAGCACAAAACTTCATTTATACTTTCTCATCAACTGTGTGAAAACCTTATTAAGAAAATAAACTTTTTCCTTAGGAGTGTTATGACTCATGAATGATATATGGAAAGGTGAGGATTTTTGCAACACTGTGATTAAATCCAGGACTTTTGAAATGAGCTACACTTCTAGCCTTTTATTTTCAGATAGCATTTTGTCAAGTTATTCAAGCAGTGATAAACTTCATTGGAAAAGAACAAAGGTGATGAAAATTACAGAATAAAATTGAGACATTAAAACAAAATAGCAAGATAAAATGATGTGAACAATAAAAGAGACAGGTGCTGTGGTTGTCTCAAAATTCTGGCTGAAGAAACTTATACCACAGTAGATGAAGTAAGAATACAAATGAGGTTCCTGCAGTGTTACAAATCTTGGGAAGGAGAAGGAGGAGGAGGAAGAGGAAGAAGAAAAGGAGAAGAAGGAGAAAGAGAAGGGCAAGAAGAAAGGAAAGAGGAAAGGAGAGGGGAAGGGGGAAGGAAAAGCAGAGAAGAAAAGAAGAAAAAGGAAGATGAGAAGAAGCAAAAACAATAAAAAACCTGGAGAATACATATGATTCAATTTCAAGACTTACAAGAAAATTGCAATATGTGTCATGTATAAATATTTCAATAAAGCAGTAGAAAAAAGTCCAAGTTTAATGCTAAATCACGTATACATATTTGATTTTTTTTTTTTTTTTTTTTTTTCAGAACCGGGGATTGAACTCAGGCCCTTGCATTTGCCAGGCAAGCGCTTATTCTACTGAGCGATCTCCCTGTTCTCCATGATTAATTTTTGCAAAGAAGCCATCATCAGTTTTGAATAATTTCTTTGGATATTGAGTTTTTGATCAGTCCATTCTTTGTTTTTTTGTTCTTTAAGAAATTCTGGGATTGATGCATAGAATTTTGCTGGTGTTCAATTCATTGCTTCTTTGCATGCAATTAATTCATTTTTTCTGTTTTCAAGATTCTCAGCAAGTTAAATGTGATGTCTCCAGGAATGATTTGGTTTGATTTTACTACACTTGTATTTAATAAATTTATTAAATCTATAAATCTATGCCTTTTGTTATATTTGGAAATTTTCACATATTTTGTCAAAATAGTTTTGCAACTTTTATCTTGCTGCTCTTTCTTTTCTCCAGTGACTTTAAGTCCTCGTGTATCATACTTCTTGAAGGTTTCCCTCTGTTCTTTGGAGATCTCTATTTTATTCTGTCTCTTTTCCGATTAAGTAGTTATAAGTGACCTGTCTTCATTAGATTCTCCGTCTGCTATTCTCATTTTTTACTGATACAATTCAGGGAATTTCTTTTTAGAAATTCCATTTTCTAATCAAAAAAATTACTTTTTTGTTTATCTGAACCTTTACATCTGAACCCTTTGTTGAGACTGCCTTTCTTTTCCCTCATAAGGACAACCATTGCACTTATCTCATGAAGTTTTCCTGAAAAAAGTCTTTCTCTTACAAATTCAGTAATTCTGTTAAATTGGTGTGGGAATCTATTGAATGACCTCTCTCCAGGTTGGGTTATATTATTTTCCTGGCCTTTTTCATGGTAAATACCTGCATTGTAATGCAACTGAACATTGTAAATATTGTTTGGATCCAAAATTATGCTATACACCCTAAAACATACACACATAAACATTTTAAAGGCAATTAACATCGTCAGACTGAAATTTGGGCAGCCATCCAGGTGTGACTGTTGTTCTCAGTGTCTTGGTTGTGTATGTTCCCAGTTTGTTCCAAATAAATGAGGTTCAGGCAAGAGCAGGATCTTATGGAAAATGTGTGTAATGCAATTAAGTGTTTCTGAGAACTTCTTTTTATTTATTTATTTATTTATTTATTTATTTATTTATTTATTTATTTATCTATTTTTGCAGAACCGGGGATTGAACTCAGGCCCTTGTGCCTGCCAGGGAAGCGCATATTCCACTGAGCCATCTCCCCGGCCCTCTGAGAACTTCTTTTGAAAAGCAAGCTTTCCTGTCCGTTTTCAGAGACAATTATTGTTCCAGGACTCTGTCTTCTGTTTTCAGAAAGATATGAAACCTTTTTTTTTTTAATCACAATTTGAGCCACTTTACATGAGCACCAAGTTCAAAATTTCATTTACTTTGAGTAGAGAAGACTAAACAAACACACAAACAAAAAAAACCACCCTGATGGAGGTTTATGCTCTCTTCACAAACTGGTTGGCCTTTTCAGTCTCCATAACCATTAGATATTTTTCCCTCTTTGTTCTTTATCTAGATTTTATGGTTATTATTGGGAGAATCAATTTATCAAGCACTCACATTGTTTGAGATCTTTTCTCACCTTTTCACTAGCTGCACCAGCGTCTTCAAGATCTGACGTTCTGTCTTCACTTTCACTCAAATGGTCTTGCAAGCTTGTGGTTGAGATTTTAAGTTCCTCTATATCACTTTGACTCTGCTTCATGAGATCTATTTCTTTCCTGCATTGCTCTTTGAAGGAGTCCATGTTTTTTCTAATCTCTTCTTTTTATTTATCAATGTCTTCTTTAGACGCAGCTATTAATTCTTTTACCACAGAGATGTTTTTTCAAACTGTGTTTCCTCCGTATGTGTCTGTGTTTGGTTCTTTACTTCAGATGTTATAAATTCAGGGATTTCTTTCTTCATTTCAGAAATTAATTGTACTTTAAGTTCCTCTATACCTTTCTGCTGTTGCTTATTCTTTTTTTTTCTTTTCATTTTATTGAAGTACAAATGTCACACAGACAGTTTCAAGACACCTTAACAATACAGATTCGATAAATTAATAGATTGCAAACTGTTTTCATAACGTTTTGGTATTGTACAAGGTGCATACATGATATTATATTTACAGATATTATTTTAGCAGATATCTCTTATCAGTGAATTAAGAGTGTAGCTGCTTACTTATTTTTTATACCTGAATTCTATCAAAAATTCAATAATTATTTTCCTAGTGGATGACCATAGTACTAGAAGCCAACATAATATCCTGTCCAACCACCATTAGTGCAGATTTTTTTTTTTTTTTTT